>OMNZ01119481.1:0-24699 GCA_900303255.1 Lesueurigobius sanzi
TGGGAAAAGAAAATAAACACAGAGCCAGTACTTCAACTAAACTACTCTGTATTCACCTTAAAATAAGGTCAACACAGTTTGAGGGACTTAACGGAGGCTGTTATGTTGCATTCTTTCCCTGTCCCGTTATGTCATATTTTCTGCCCGAACAATAGAAAAGTAATTTGTAATTTTCAAGTGCTAGAACTGACAAAATACAGTAACTAACCACTGAATAAATGAACTCACGCAACCACTAATAGAGGAAAAATAGGAGCACTGGCCATATGGCATCATACATCAAGATCCTGGCTTCACCCCATCTTGCATTTCTCTTCGGTTCAACTTGTATATGTTTAGGGAGAAACTCTACTCGACGTGCCACAGTCCTTTGTCACTACTCTCTAAAACTAACATTGCTGATAAACCAAATATTGTTGCAGAATTCTTCTTGGAGGAAAAAAAAAATCTATGGATACAGAGTAGCATTTACAAAACAATGGACACCTTAACAATTATACAAACAAAACACAACAACTGTACCTTTTGAATTTGCTTGATAAGCACTCTGGCAAACCATGCACATATGATTTCCAAATAAATAGGTCACCTCTATCCATCCGTTACAGTGCACATCATCTTGTGGCTTTGGCCTTGTGCATATCTGCTGATACAACTCCAAACCACTGGCCTTCTCCAGCGAGACAAGAAACTCAAGTGTCTTTTGCTCTTTTGCCATGACAGGCGAGCAACTAAACAGATATACCGCTGCTAGGACAATGTCCTTTGTTGTCAGATGCTCAGTACTCTGTGTTTGGGTAGTACAGGGAGATCAAAAAAGCATTTCGGTCCCGGGATGGGTGAAGAAAAGCGGTTGCCATGGCAGCTGGTTAACCACAGGCTCAATGAGCGGTGCGCCCAAAGCGGAGTAGCTGACTCGCACCGCAACCCACACATATTCTCCAACTATGGGAGTGCGAGCCCAGAAGGTCCACAGGATATTGGGCCCAGATGCAAAGTAAATAACAGCCCCTTGCTCTTGTAGTGGACGTCACTGTCAGGTAGCTAAGCGGGAGACTTATAAATCAGCAATCTCTCACAGTCTGGAGCATCGCACGGCTTCACCTCTTGTCACACAACATTCCTGGACATAAAAGTTCGCCCATGCTGAAAAGGAGAAAATATTTTCCGATGGTTTATTTCTCCAAGGGTCCAAGACGTAGTAGCTTGTTATGAATCAATTTCAGTGCAATGCTTTTTGGCACGTCGGGGACATAAACGCAGCAAGGGACTCCGACTCCAGTGTCTGTTTTTGCTGGAAAAGCTTTGATCAGTTTTCGCCCTCGTCCAACATCAGAGGTCAGAACACACCGACGACACGTGAGCAATGGAGCTACCACACAGTGCACTTTACCAGGCAATGTACACAATGGTTAAATACAGTAATAGCAATTTCAAAAGTGGTGGCAACTATTTTGGTTGTATAATGCCCTTTCTTGAATGTGTAATATGTGCATTGTTCTGTAAATTATTTTAAGACCTGTCCAATCACCATTCACAAGCTACCAATGGGATCAATAAGTGTTAGTTAGTCCATAATATGGTGTTGTAGCAGCACATTCAGAGAAACGTCAATGCGCCGAGTGACCCCTCTCTCTCACCTCTGCTAATTAGTCTCAATAAATCCTCCATCCTCCGTATTGTTTTCATGGCTGTACATGGAGCTGGCAACTAACAGTGTTGAATGGGTTTTACAGCAAGGACACATGAAGCATGGTCAATACAATGAGTTTAATTAATGCGCAAACGGTGACATCAGTATCGTAGCCAAGCCATCAGTTTTCTGGCCGGCCCCAGTAAGAAGATAAAGAAAACCAAACTCTCCAGAGTCCAAGTCCAAATGACAGCCTAATTATCGGGTTATAATTATCTTTGTTGGATCAAAATCATATTGTCCATGATCCCTCTAATGACTTTCAAATGTCTTCAGTTATTTAAAATCCCCATTTTGACCCCCAAACACAACATATTATACTTGTATCCTTTTACACCCTATATGAATAAAAAACAAGTATGAAAAGATATAGAGTAATGAACTGTTTGCCAACGTGATACTTTTGTTTAAAAAAAGAAGTTTGAGAAATACTGGTTTAGGCTAGGGCTGGGCGAATTGGCCTAAAGAATTCGAGTTTCGATTCAATTTTTTTTTTTTTTTAAGTACTTAAAATGACTTCAGACCTATTGCACTTTTGATCTGGGGGAGTCTAAGGAGTCCGGTTCTTCTTGATTTTTTTTTTAAATTCAGATGTGATTTTTCTGCATTCAGGTGCATTTTAGAAAATAAATCATGTTTTCAGCTGGTACTTGTCTAGCTGCCATTTTTGCTTTTAGAATTCATTTTTTAGAGAAATCAATGATTTTTGTTTGTGTGTGGCCCCCTTCAAATTACAATATAATATGGAATTCAATGATATCTGATCCGGGCCATGTGGGCGGGCCTACTACGGAAATCTGACATGGCCATACAGCCTTTGCTAAAGCCTGATCCTAAGACGATGTCAGTGCCCTCTGGTGGACAGGTGTGGAATTCCTTCCTTAAAAAAAAAATCTCGGCTGCCCCCTAGTGGCTGGATTGAGCATTGTAATTATTTATTTAAAATTTAATAACTCCTGACAGGAATGGGCTAGAGACTTACTTTTTTGTCGTTTTTTTGCTGCTGTTAATTAAAACTCGAATTTGCAAAAAAAATATATATATATTTTAGCTACAAAATTGAATAAATCGATTATTTGCCCAGCCCTAGTTTAGGCCTATTAAATAAAGATGTAGTTGTTGTTATCTTTTCTCCCTCTAGACCTCCATAAATTACAAAGAGCAAAAAACCCCACAAAAATCAGCCTTATATCTGCAGTACATCGGCCGATTGTAGATAGGCCTATATAAGTAAAAATTGATCCTTCTGATGACTTTCACATGTCTCCAGGTCTTTAAAATTCCCATTTTGACCACCAAACATATGACTCTTATCTGTTTTTCTACCCTCTATATGAAGAAAAAACAAGTTTGTAAAAAGATGTAGTGTAATGAACTGTTTGCCACATCAACATGACAAACAGATAAAGAGGAGAGTGTGTGTGTGTGTATGTGACATTGTTAAGAATTAAAAAAATGAAAGTGACCAAGAAGTCTTGACACAAAGAGGCAGTGTACAGGGCCAGAGTGGACACACTGGACACAGCGGACACTCGGGGGACATGGAGAATAGCAACAGAGCACAGTCTGCTCTTCCGGCACACACAAGCTGCTGAGGACTTGAGCGGCCAACTGCAGAGCTGCACATCCTGTGTGCCTCTCCAACACTCAACACAATACAGTGTTGAGAATGGAAAGACTCATTAAACTCATTAAACACTTGACAAAAACACAGTGCATAGGATTTTAGGATGTTAAAAATTAAGTTACAGCAAGTTTGGATGAAGACCATTTTGATAATGCAATAGTACAAAATGCTTATGGGAATTTATCCATGGAAGATAATTGCAGAAGTAGGTTTTAGGATGAACCAGGTCTAAAACCTACAAACCAATGAGTAAATGGAAATAATGACACACGAGCAGCTCTTTACAGTGTGAATATGAGAAAATACAATATATTGTGTTAATCTACTGGCTTCATGATTGCACATAAGCTGCAGAAAGTGCAAGTCACAACACACACAAAACTCATTCTGAATCCATTCATTCCCACCGTAATGATCTCATGTGTGTGATACTCTTGTATTTGCCGCATGAATGGGCCATGAAGGAAGCATTATTCACGGTTTGATACAGAGCAGAACAATATGTGATATGAATTTTGTCCTGGGCACTATACAAGATACAACAATGGCAAAACAAACATTTGTTTGAAGATTAGGCTTTTATCTTGAAGCCTGATTGTTTTGTGAAAAGTGATTAAGAAGATCGAGATACAGTATACTACAAATAACTCTTCAATGTTCATTCACATTGACTATTAGTCTCCTTTAGTAAACTCCAAAGTGTAAGTTAAACTTGGTACCAGAGGTAATTTTCACAACATACAGTTGGGGCCTTAATAGTTTAGTCAAACACTTAATGGAAATTCTCCCAGATGTCCAAAGCACCAGACACTTTCCACTGAATTTGAATTAAATTGTGTTTTTGTCATTGTAAGCTTGGGTCTTTGTAGTTCCTTCTTTTCACTTTTCCCATTTTTCAATAAAATCTTCATAGTTTTAATCACCATTGACTTCCTTGAATTAAGTTTTGCTGTAGTTTTATTTAGGAAAATAAAATTACAATCAAAAAAGTTAATTTGGTCTTCTATTGTTAATGTTTTTATGATTTTCTTTTCTACAGATCAGTGTGGTTATTTTTCATATAAAAATAGCTTTGAGGTTTGTTTCTGTGAGGAATACCAAGTAAATAATATTTACAGCACACCAACTGACAAGCAATCATATGCCCATTTCTCTCTCATCATTGCGTTTCTAAACTACATTTAGTTCATCTACATCTTTTCCCTGATTACAATTGATCTCTTTCACTGTCACAACACAGGACTGAAGTCTTCCAACAGCTGAGACCTGCAATGGCATATGGAAAAACATATTTCTCTTTCCCCCGGAGCTGCTAAGCACTCCCCCATCTGCTTGCACTATCCATTTCTAATCTAACATGAATCCTCATTGCTCGCAGATGTGTCTGTTTACAGCTAATGTTAATGTATTGTTGTTGTTTTGTTGCACGCTGCCAAAACACCATTTATGAGAACCGCAGTCTCATTTTCCACACTTTGAGGGCAGCAATACTTACACATACAAACTATAATGGCCTTAATGGGAGCTCATGAGGGGATAGGATATGCATGCTGGCCAATTTGTCAAAAGTGCATTGTTCTCCAAAGTGGGGAACTGAGACTATCTCTAATATCTGGTGACAGCTGAGTGGAAGGTATTCAGTCAATAATGGCTTGTAATTGCTTTAAAGTGGAGCAAAAAGAGGAGATAAGTGCAAATGATTGGTGATGCTTCAGCTCAATGACATAATTAGCCAATGTGCAAGAATACAGAGATCAATGAGGCAGAAGTAGTAGTACTGTCTTGGTTCCTCAGGAAGACACAAGGGGCCCAAGGGATTTAAGGCACTAACCATGTAATCACAGCAAAGAGGAACCAGGCTGTGGACGCTTGTTGTTGTCATGCTCTATCCCCCTCTGTCTCATTTCCTGTCGCTCAAACTAATAAAGTTACATTATGTCACAAAACGAAGGAAGATAATAGAGTGGCAATAGGAGCGATCACTGTTATTGTTTTCTTCCGCAATTTTCCGCGGATGTTTGGGCGAACGGTAGGCAACAGCTGATGCATTCAGACGTGTAGTCAATTAATCAATCAATCAATTTATTTTTGTAACGCCCAATATCATAACAGAAGTCATCTCAAAGGTTGGTATAGACAAAAACAAATCAATATCAGACATCAATAATGATCAAAAATAAGTCACACACGAATGAAATGCCACACACGAATGAAATGTCTGGACCAGATGTAATGTCCCGTGAATAAGTAAATCACTTAGAGTAACAAGCTTAGAGTATCCCCCATCCTTAGACCTTCCTCTGCGGCGAGGAAAAACCCCAAAAAACCAGAAATCACATGGTAAAAAAAAATTGAGGAAACCAATTTAAAGGAAGGATCCATCTCCCTTGGACAGATGGGCTAGTGGTGAATTTTGGTCGACCAGAATCCAATAGCAATGTTCAGCAAGAGTTGCAGAAGAATTTTAAACTGGTAAACGTCCCCGGGTGGACTGGAGTCCTGCAGCAGTGTTCAGCACGAGGGGTAGGCGTGGCCGACGCCGTCCAGAACCACGAATGCTGTCCTGTCACACGGTGGCGGCAGTTGCTCGGGTCCTCACCAGCACGTCCTCACGTGCTGTTTATGTAAATGACAGATGTGATACAACGCCAGAGAAGCAATCCTCTGTTTGTGATCAATGTTTTTGCCTATCATATAATAACTATTTTTACTAGTATTATTTATTTAAAATATTCACTTTGCCTACCAAAACCCCAGACGTGACGACATCGCGATCGCTCGTATTGAAAAAGTTTGAGAATTAAAAGTGAGACCTACTGGACCAAGAACACAGTGTCATCTTAGTATACTATAGATAGTATTAGAAAAACATGCTCTGATTATACTTTTGTCAACTAATGTTTTAGCAAAAGGAGAACTTTTTATAAAATGTCTATATGCATTTTGCAATTAAGTATATAAAAGTCAGGTGTAATTTTTAAAGTGGACATATTAGGCTAAAAATCCCATTCAAAAATTACATAGACAAGATAGTATTTAATGTGTAAAAGAACAATAGCAGCTAATCAGCTACAGTACGTGGTGACTTATGGGCATAAAGCACACAATGATAAATTATCCAAAACTATATAAACCAAACTTATAAAAGCATTTTGCTGTGTTTTCAAGTATTTGCTATGTTCTTGCTTGTAAAATACCCGCGCAATGGCTAGCAGTTAGCAGCACGTAGCTGATTAGCCCCCATCGTGCTTTTAAATTCTTACTATTTGAATTTTTCAAAAAGTCAATGGAGATTTTCAAAAGGATTTTTACTTCCGGCAGCAGGTGGTGGGCGGGACTGTGGTGCTCCATACTAGCGCCAGGGTCGGTGAGGATTTGGCCTGGAGCGCCCCCCGCAGGCAGCAGTGGGAAGCATTTAAAACAAATAACATTTCTCTTTCATTCATCCCAATAATGTGGCATCGCAGTGTACACACTTTGAGCACCGAACGACTCAGAAAAGCTCCAATGTTGAATTATGGGCTTTAAAAATGTGGAGGACTGTTTGGGGTTTTAAAATTAGGCCAATGTTCTTCGGAAGTCAGAGCAAAGCGGTGGACTGTAGAAGAATTCAACCAGGAAGAAACAACACAAGTAAACGGGATTACTCAAAACAGCTTTAGTCCAGGGTTGTTTTTGACAAGGGAACGTTATATCATGGCTCAAAGAAGTCAATTTTGCATGATGTGTCCGTTAAAGTGAAAATAAGTGCTTGTCTAACCCCCTCATGAACAGCACACATGACTCATGGGCCTTTGGTCATAGTCAATACAATTCATTATTTCTGTCAATTTTGTTATTTTTAAAGCCTTTTCACAGTAGTTCTGCATTGAAGACTTGAAACTGGGTGAATACTGTTGTAAATTTGAACATCTGTTTAAACATACAGTATATTAACCTTTTTTATAATAATAATGCATTGGTTTTATATAGCGCTTTTCTGGACACTCAAAGACGCTTTACATGGCATTATTCACTCCAGACTTGGTGGTGGTAAGCTACTATTGTAGCCACAGCTGCCCAGGGGTAGACTGACAGAAGCGAGGCTGCCAATTTGCGCCATCGGCCCTTCCGACCACCACCACACATTCACTCTCTCACTACATTCACACAGGCAAGGCGGGTGAAGTGTCTTGCCCAAGGACACAACGCTCATGTACACATGCGGCAGCCGGGATTCGAACCCCCGACCTCTCGATCATAAGACGAACTGCTCTACCACCTGCGCCACCATCGCCCCAGGTTATGATGACTACACATTATTAAGCAATCACATATGCCATAGCGCATTGTGATTTATAACTTACAAAAGACCTGAACATGAAAAACAATGGCCTTTACCTGCAGAGTTGTGGGTGGACCATCCTAATTTAAAATTGCTAACAACTGTGTGTCTTATCTGACTGGTGCTGTCCTTCTGGTTTATCTCCATCACTGCAGAGCCTCACTCGTCTCATCCATCAACCTCAGGCTCATCTGAGAGAACAGCCCCAAAGCCCAGACTGAGGCTGTGGCCACTGAGATACAGGCTCAGTGTTCTTGGAAATGGCAAACAAATTACTGCACTTCTAATCACTGAGCAAGAGGACACTGGATTACTTTTTCTCAATTGCACATTTAGAAAAAAAAAAAGTACAATAAAAACATTATTGTACGTGTATTTGCGCGGGCTACCTGTGCGGAACGAAAGTTTCATTGACTGATTGCAGGAATGCAATAATGTCAAAGTGCAAATATAAATACAGTATATTGGATTCACAATGCAGGAGGCAAACCAGGCGATTGCCCAGGGCCACAAAGTGAAGCCGAGTATGTGGCTGCCTTATCCAATGGCCTTGTAAATGTAAGGCTCAACAAAATGTCCTATCAGCTATTAATTGTAAAAGCACAAATAAATGACTTTTGAGAACACTTGTAACTAACTGTTGATGCTACATTTTCAGTTTCAGATGGAATTTGCACATGTTGGTGTATAGAGCCCAGACATTCCCTTTTGCCCAGGGCCCCTGTAGTTATGTAGAAACGGCTCTGGTTATGAATACTCCAAACACTGTGTACAGGACATCCAACAGTGAAACCAGCCCAGTCTCGAGGTTTAAATGAGTCTGCGCCTGAGCAGTCGACGGTAAACACAAGTGAAGTGATCCTTTGTGAGGGATGGCCGGCACCTCTTTTGTCCTGTCCCTGCTCTCCGATTCCTCCTGATGGAGTTTCCATGGCTGTTTTTCTCTCATTCAACAAAAATGTTTCCTTTCAGCAAATACTCTCCTCTTACCAACGCTTCTATAGATTCTCTCCAGCCTTCTGCCCGCAAGTTTGCCTTTTCTCTCACTGTCATCTTACAAAATGTTGCACATCAAAACAAGATGAAACAGTTGTGCAAGTGTCCAGAATATTTTAGTCCATTTACATGGCAAACATGTCCTAGGTGACGGGTTAGACAAAGAGCGGTTCAGAAGCCCCTTATGTTGAGCAACTATCTAGGCTGATTACATCGCGCGGAGAGCTGAACAAGCATTGTGGGGGTTGCGATGTTTTTTCAAGGTGTTTTTTCAATTAGCTTCATGCACATATTTAGCTAAGCTTACGCTGCATCTTGGACTGCTGCCCCCGTGACCCAGATATGGATTTGCGGAAGAAGCATCAGAAATAAGAAATGTTTCAGATTATGTGGGTCTCTTTTCAATGTTTTGTTTTTATTTAGCAACAACTCATGCCCAAATCCTTGAGAAATGCGCCCTTCTGTCCCCTCTCAGACGAGCCCATTTCAGAGAGTGGAGTGGCAATGTGAATAGCTGTTTGACAGAGGTACCCGAGTGGCAGCTCGGTGCAGTGGAGAGGGGCGCAGATGGGAAAGTGGGGGCTACTTACAATTGGCTGAGCTGGATGAGCTGTGGCAGGAGGCCTAGTTCACATGTATCAGGTGAGTAGTGTACAATAACAATAAAGTAGTGTACAATAAAGACAACTTTAAATGTACTACTATACCATAATTTGAGAGCACAATATTGTTATGAAAAGAAACAAAGTTCACCTCCACTACGGGACAGGTTCTATCATTGACATGCAATGACAAGATACATGTTGCCAGCTCAGTACAAAGTTCCAAAGTAAATGTTCACAAAGTTATTTTTGCTCACAAGAATTCTTCCACTTGTCTCTTGGATGCAGATAATCTCACCACAGTGAAATTCTGGATGGAATTTTGACCATGCATTTTCTAAAGAAATGAAACCTGAGGGTTGGGCAATGCAACAGTAGAGTGCAGTACTGTTCTTTTATAAAAGACCAATTCAGAAAGCACAAAAGCAGTGTTAAGGTCACACTGATTTAGCACCATATGCCCTCTTCTCTGGCCGCATACATTAGCATGTTGCCTTCCATCTGGCTAACTGAGAGAAGATGTGAGAAGAGAGAAGGGCAGCCATGTTTCCACAACAGGCGGAAAACAGCGTCCTCTGGGCTGATTCAAACAACAGAGGAAGTACTGCATTTAAAGAGGGGCATTTTAAAAAAGGGCGATAAAGGTGAGACGACTAAGGAAATGAGAGGAGACAATTGAACAGGGACACATTTTTAAAAATAACTGGGACAAGATGGCGAGAAGGGCGAGAAGGGCAAGCGGAGAGGAGCAGACAGAGCAGGAGCCAGGAGAGAAAAGACTTGGCGAGTGTTTGTTTGGCAACAGCAGGCCGTGGGGACCCAGAGGCATGCTAATAGGGGAGAGAGAGAGGTAAGGGTCTTCTCACGGACAGAGCAGTGCACAGGGGAGGGGCCCCAGAAGGAGGGGGGTCTGCCTAAGGGTCAGGGAAGTGAACTTAGCAGGGATCCCACAACAACAAATGCTGGGCTAATCTTCGAGCTTACTCACTTCCAACTTCTCATCTTCTCTGCTATATTCCTTCCTTGCCGTGAAAAAAATCTAGTGATCCATCTGCAAACTTTTAGACTGCGCACGGACAACAAAACACTCAAGTTTATAGCACTCATGTAAAAGGAAATGCCAAACATATGACGGGTCCAGAACCACTGAGGGTTTATAAAATCCACTACAAAGAAACACATGCTTGTTTTGGAAATTATGACAAGCACCATGGAAATATCTTTAGACCAAAACCCTTACCCTTTTCAAATTTAATCTACGATAATAAATATGTTTTGTAATCAAGCACTTAAAAATGTTATCTAATCGCCAAATCCAATAACATCACATGCCTCGTTGCCAGAAAGATTTTATGGATACTGTTTAAATTTGCTGTGGACTCAACTCTACTGCCCTGCACTAGCTCTGTCATGCATCTAAAATACATTCAAGTGGGTCACATGACATCAGAAAAGCACTATACATCTCTGTGATAAGGCCTCTACAAGATAACTAGTTGCATGAACTGTAGATATCCTTCATGTAACCAACTATGCAATGATTATTATTCGGTTCATTAGAGTAAGACAATAGGTACAATAGATGTTATGTGTACCTTGACATGTTTCAACAGGGAAACTCCCGACCTTCCTCAGAAGCACCACCTGACGTGTGTGATGTGTCTTTTATCAGCTGATGTTCCCAGATGTGGTCAACCTGACAGATCCAGTAGTCGACTTGTCAGGTTGGCCACATCTGCTGCCATGTGGTGGTCTCTGGTGTAGTGCATCCCAGGTATGCGACAGAGCAAAATCTCCCTCGTTGATTGAATGAGAGCCTCGTTTCCTGATTTCAATAGCCTCTCGGATCCAGCGTTTGTACTTCTGGTCCTCTGTTCCTATGATCTTTGCTTCCTCCCAATTCATCACATGGTTTTCGCTTTTGACAAGTCTACTGGATTTGTCAGGTTGTCAAGGTACAGACAACATCTATTATTCCTATTGTCTTACTGTAATGAACTGAATAATAATCATTATTAACTGAAGACAAAATTAAATTATTTTTTCTTTAAGTATATTTTTTGAAATATAACGAACATGTTCTATGTTCACATCTATTTAGTGTGACATCTGTGCCTGCTTAGTTGAACAAAACACTGAAATTCTTACAAGAATCGAGGAGACACTCACAAAGATCATATCTCAATAATCCTACATCAATAACCAGAGAGTCTCATTGGTAACATGACAGTGGGCTACTTTGTTTTTTTCCACAAATACTGCAAAGTGGCAGAGCGTGTTATTCTACCTGACCACTACAAAATTAAGTTCTTTGATAAAACTATGCAATGGTAAAGAATAAAATATAATGTTGTGCACAAGCCAAATCAGAGACAGAGTTGAGAGAAAACCACGGCATTAAATGAGACGGACCAGACACAAAACATTTTCTCCGCTGACACAGGTGGAATTAATGATTAGGAAAAAAATATTTCCCAAGTGTCCGGATGTAAAGTGCTGCACGAAGGGTCTGTTGTTTGTAACATACAAAATGCAAACAATCTAAGATCCCTCTCATTTAAGACATGTTGCAGACATACAGTATTGCACATTAGCCATTAGGGGTTTGACCATTCCCTATAGCCTACATTGTACTATGCATAAGCACGGTCACCACATGTGCGCAATCAACACACATCCATTTTCACTCACCCTTTTTCCCCCATTGCATCAATCTTCTTATCCCCGTTATAGACCTATGGTGCCTGTAGTGGCGTGCATATAGTATAATGGCTTGTTGTATGTCTGGGTCCCGTGTTTGGGTAGGTTTCCTTAGGGGGTTCTGGTTTACGAGGGCTAGACAGACACGCACATCCCAACAAAAGTTTAGTGGCGTGCAAGAGTTCGAAGATACATACACGGAAGATGAAAAACTCTGCACCGGGGTTCTGGTTTACCCCATCAACCCAAGACATACACAGTAGGCTAAAACCTCCAGCATGGTGCTCCTCCTGACCAAGACCCTGGCACTGGTGTAAGGATGAGACGAATGCAGTGGACAAATACAAATTCATTCAAGAACAATTTATAGCACAAACCACTCTGGAACTCCCACTCCCCCAAATTGATGCAAAGAAAAGTAAAGCATACTGTATGTGAAAAGGGCAGGCAGGGGAGGTTCAACAAGTGTAATTTGCAAGTGGTGAGACTGATTTTCATAGAGCCATACAGTACTTCTTTATTGAGGTTGGAATCAAGAGCTTATATGGCATTATTTTTCATAAACGGTGACGTCCAGTAATGTATGAGATTTCAATTTGGGTTGCAACACTAGCAATGAATATGGCCAACAATCCTAAACGGGTATTGATTTCAAATATCCAATACTGAATCGAAGCTTTAGGGTTACGCCTAAAGTAATGAAATAATATAGGCCACTGGTGAAGGTCTCATATATCGGAAGTAATAAAAAGCTGCCTGCAAAAACTAAAACGACACGCCAAGTGACAGGAAACCCCATCGGTGTCGAACGGTGCCACTCCCCAACTCCGTGACAGGCACTGAATGATGATGAAGCGTTTACAAATGGGGCCGTCTGTATTGTAGGACTTAAGAGTTTTGAAGAGGGTGGGTGGGTGGCGGGGGGCATACACTTAAATGGTCCTTAGTGTCCGCTCACCCGTAAGGACCTCCACCCTGGAAGAAGTTCTCAGGGGAAGCAGCTTTACGTGTTCATCATCGCAGCCTGGGAACCAATAAGAGGGGAGAAATCCAAAAAGCAGAGCATCTTTACAGTATTTATTGGGCCTGTCAAAAGCACAGCCCGGGGGTCAGGAGTTTCAAAAGGCAAGAATTTATATTGAATCCTGAGATAAAAAGTCATGCTCAAGTTCTAAAATAAATTTCCCACAGCTTTCCAGCATTAACCGCAAATTGACTTTGAAGTTGTTTACTTTGGTTAAATAATTTGGAATATGTCGAAGCCAGGACAATGTACCTCTGTAGCAAGTAGTATTACATAGTATTCAGCCTGAAAGACGTGGATTGCGGACATACTGTAAATATAAGAAAAATGTATTGTGCTGGAAAATAACAATGTTTCCCACAGAATTCTCCTTAAGACTATGGGGGCCCCGGGATCCTAATTTTAAATTGTAAAATGTAAATGTTCTATATGTACAGTATACGATCATTTAAGAAGCAAAAAGTGTCCTTTTATCATACCTGATCATTCTGTATCTTATTGTTAGACTATGGTGGACAAAATGGGGGTATGGGGGGCACTAAAGTCTTGAACATTAGACAGCATCACCTATATTTTGAGGAACAAATTTGAATTCATAGATGGAGACAGGTTAAAATTGTTTGCCTTATTATGTTGGCATACCCTATGTGATGAATATTATCTTACAGATTAGATTTTGGAGTTAAAAGACTAATATATCCGGCAAAGAATTATATAGAAATGAAGGTTTCAGTAAAAAAAACTATTACTACATTCATATTCATATAACAATATCTACTGGACTTTAAATCACTCCTCAAAACCAATCTGTTCAAAGTAGCTTTTCCCTAAATGTTGTTGCTTTGTCCCTTTCTACGTAAAGCGTCTTTGAGTGTCCAAAAAAAAGCGCTATACAAGTTTGATGTATTATTATTATTAGTATTATTATCTAATACAGTATTCCTCAACGGTGACATTACTGACCCACTTTTAAACAGAGCGTCCTTTTAGAGATCAATTAGCTTCATGTTCCCCTTCATGTTGGCCCTGATGTAACTGATTGATTGGATGAGAAAAAAAGAAAAAAAACAAACATTACACAGGCCCATTCTTTCTGTGACCCATTTTCACAACTCTAGCACAGTTTGACATTGGGCAAATCAAGTCTCATTGGTTGGATGTCTTATATTGGATGCTTTTCCTGTAGTTGGCAATGAAACCCATGCATTTCAATTTGAGCTTCTTCCAGACTATACTTGAATCCATAAACAATGAGATTGTAAATTGCATCGTAGTGTTAGAAACATCAGACTTCTGCTTATCGTTTAAAAATTCCATTGATTTGTGGTGTGTAGCTTGCCCAACAATTATCATTCTTCAGACCAAAACACTCCACAATTTAAAGACTCCTGATGTTATGTTAGAACATGGAGAAAACCTTTGCTATTCAGTTTCAACCATTTTCTAATAGAGACATGCTTTATCTTGGCTTTGGTTGCATAAAGTTCTTTCCATTGACTAAACAATGCCCAGGGAATGTGAGTCAGCACTTCCCTAATTACACGTCTGTCTTACTATAGTGTTAGCTCTGGATGCGAAGCAACACTTACGGATACCCTGTGGTCCTGTTTTTTCCTCTAAAAAATGACTTCACGAGGCTGGCTCCCTGGCACCTAAGCAGCTTCTGTGGTTTTGGCCAAAGGCCTTTTGAGAAAGACACACAAATGCTTCACATTATCCAGGCGCTAGCATTTACAATAACTCAGGAACTGCCAACAGTGGTTTGGCTGGACAAGGACCCAATGCCGAAACACAAAATTCTTAATTTGAATTTGGACGTGAATGTGTGGGATTTTGCCAAATTCCAACAACATAAAATAACACTGAAAAGGGCGATGGGGGAGGGATGTTAGTGGCTGCACCTTGTAACCTTACAGACCTAAGCCACTGACAGTGTAAGGCTAAAACAGAAAACAGTTCCTAAAGGGAAAAGGTTCATTTTTGAATTATTTTCTTCTGCTGATTAGTTATGAATGCCATAGTCAAACCAAAGACAAGACCATCTACAGTATTTTGCATTAGACAGATTATACAACACAGCACGCTTATCTTTCTATATATAAGCTAGTATCTTAGCTTATATATGGAAATCTACTATCTACCTGATTGTTGGTGACAAATAATGATTCCCCAAAGCTTATAAATGCTAAAAAGTTGTCTAGACATTGTGATTGTGTCGTCATAACTGCATCAAATTCTCAATGAATTCAAAGCAGTGTTAAACCAATTGAGATGTCAAAATGCAAGTGTTATTCATAGGGCGTTTCGAGAGTACAGATGAAGACTGAAGAATCTTTGCCTACGATGGACAACCCCTGTACGACTGAGAACCTACACAGATACTGTAGTTACTTTTTGTTTTGGCTAATGATCTCCAACCCCAGAATTCATTGGAAATGTCTCATTGTGGCTAGTAATAGACATACTTGATCTGACTTGCTGCTGCTTACAAGTCTTGTTATTGTGACACACAAACACGTCCACAAATCCATTTCCAACTTATAACAGGCTTAACTGTTGTAAATCTTCTACAATGTCTCTCTTCATGTATTTAGTCTTGCCCTTTCCATTTGAGTGACAGAGCATCAGTCAAGTGGAAGTCAAGTGTTATCTTGTATAAGGCAGCTTTACATTAATGGGGTAATTAATATTCTGCTGGTGTGTTCAGCATTAGCAGCTCTGAAATATGTCAAATAAGCTGTGATGGCTCAACTGACTTAACAAAACAAACGGAGGACGGATATTATTGAAACTATACCATACTTGAATGCCAGCCAATAGTATACATTATATATTTTCCATTTGTTGGATAGCTTTCGCATGTCAGTGCAGACACAATGGTAGAACTAATGAAGAAAGAGACAGCAGCAGACACACTCTCCATGTGATACATAGGATTTTCCCACGGTTACCCCCTCCCCAGTCGCCTCCAGCTGCTCAGATCTCTTTTCCCGCCAGCTCTATTGTCCGTGCAAACTCCTGCTGCCAACCCAACCTCTCACCTCTGACCCCAAGACTTCTCTCTGCAGCCCCCCCCAACCCCCAATTAGACATAGACAAAACCCCAGATCCCACCACCGTGTAAGGATACGCAGCCAACGCTATGACAACAGAGCGGCATGGATAGCTTTCAACGCCATTGTTGTTGAGCTGGGGAGTCAAAGCCAGAGCCCCAGGGCTGGAGAGGAACCAGGGGGGTGTCGGTAACCTGAACCTGACTCTTCCTCTGTTGCCCCTCGTAATGAAGTGATTTTGCATCAGTGATTTTACTACAGTATTGGCCATCGCAAGTTAAGTGACAAGTAAAGAAGGCTGGCAGACTTGCCTTGCAAGGACATTTCTTTGCTCTCTGCATTTGACCCACCTTTCAATGCTACTTGGACAAGCAGACGGGAGCAGTGGCACCAAAGGATCCTCTTTTATATTTTGAGCCAAGATCCTGGTCATGTGAACTGAGCTGGAAGATTAGCCTATTGTGCAGGTGTTAAGTCCACACAGATCTATGCCCTAGACATTTCTATTCCCTAAAGAATCAAACCAGTGACAAGTGCAAGTTTGTAGACCGTTTTGCCCCAGTTACTTCAGAATTTAATACCTTGGCTCTTGAGCTATAGTGCTCTGGTAACAAACAAACTGTTAGGAATAAACCATTCATGCGTTTTTCTAGTTAATCAATTAATTTATTTCTCTACAGCCAAATACCACAACAATAGTCGCCTCAGAGGGCTTCACAGTCATCAAAACGGAAAATATTAAGTCCAAACAGATGTAATGTCCAAACAATACAAGCCTGGGGTATCCCCCATCCTTAGACCCTCCTCCATGGCAAGGAAAACCTCAAAAAACCCAGAGGGAAAAACGGGGAAACCTTGAGGAGAACCACAATGAAGAGAGATCCACTCCCATGGACATGTCCAAAGGCAGACTAGAATCCCTCATGTCCAGTCGAAGCAGCAGTTGTTGTGGCTTCTAGTGGTTTTTGGCCATGTGTAATATTTAATAATAGGCAGCAAATTGTAACTGTGAAGATGGGACATAGCGTAAATCCTGACTGATTCAGTGTGCTCGCTTGACTTTGGCCTTGTCAGCTACTACGTTCCATCACGGTGTCTCCTGCTGTGGCCATGCACAGTATTGTTTTCCCAGAGTCTGTGGAGTTGGAGTGAAGGTCAGAAACAGAGACATGTTGGAAGGCGCCTGTGGAGCAGCTACTACACTATTCTGGTCCTCAGTCTGTGTGTGGTTACAGGGTCAAACTGTTTTTCAGACACAAACATCTGGGATTTCCTTTCCCTAAAGCTCAGGCAGTTTTTCTAACTATTAGTGAAGCAATTGGTAGAATGGTACACTAATGGAAAAACATCATGGCAAAATGACCCAGTTCAGCATGTCCAACGGCAGCATTTGGAAAGCAAATTAAAGTGCACTTCTCCATCTCCAAACAGCTCAATGTGAGGCAAACAAGTTCAAAACTCTGCGGCTCAGCTATTGGGTTTCCTGCAGCTGTCGCTTTATAAAAGCTCAGAGTGCAGATTTTCATCTGTTTGGCAGCAGTGCCTCTTCCTGTCGATCCTCTCCCTCTGGAGGATAATAAGCAGACAATGAAAACTCTCTTGGAATCTTTCCTTGGGCAGGATAGTGATTACTGGCAGTGGCCTGTGTCCACTGGCCCAAACTCCAGCTCCACTGTGTCACATGAACAGAGCACCACATGAGTCATGTGCATTTCCTGCAACATCCCACAGCAGCAGCACCGGAGCACAGAAAGACTGCATGGTATGGCACATATCCACAGCAGTTGCTATGAAAACACTGTGCTTTTTACCACCGCTGCTTTCACACTTATGTACAGTTTGAAACCAAAACAATAACATGGCAAGTCAAAGAGAAGAAACATTATGTAATACTTAAAAATGTAAAATATAAACAATAATGAGAAACATATAGTGCTTTGCCCAAGGACACAACGGCATGGCACAATACAAGGCATAGTGTTATTTGTTCATATGGATTTCAATGTCTCTCCTTTGGATCTGCATCTACTTCTGAGTCTGCCCCTCTCTTCTTCACATGGGGGACATTTGTGAGTGGAGCGCAGGGGTACCCCAGATGCTTTTGTCTTATGGTTGTTTAGCAGCTGCTTAAAGGCGGCGGGGACAAAGAGCTGTCTGTGGAGGCTTGAATACACTCTACGGGCACGGGGCCAACAGCTCAATCCTGCAGGCTCCCACAGTCCAGGGGCAAGCTAATGCATTCTGTTCTCACTCTACAGATGATCTTACAAGAGGGGTGTGCTTATATCCCCACACTCCACCTAACTACTTTAACATCTGAGCTGTCAAGGCCCGCATGAAGGAAAAATGTATAGATTGTTGTCCCAGAGGTTTTGGAGGAAATCATCTCTGTTTGCGTAGTGTCTGAGGCTCAGCAATCGAGACTCAACAAACTCCAACAAACACTGCTGTCTGGAACGAAAAAGGTCATAGCAAATGTATTTTGATGCCAGATTGATTACTACAGAGTTCATTTAAACTCATAAACTACTTATTACTGCATTTCAACATCAAACAAGCTCACTTATAGGCCAGAGCGAAACAACATGCCACAAACTCCACATTCAGACGTGTTACTGCTGCTTGGCTTTTACGACTTGGCCTCAGAGATGCCCTTTATAGAGCTATACCAGCGTTTATAGACTGTGACAGAGTAGTCCAGTGAGCTGTAGTAGCTTACGCAAAACTGACAACAGCAACAGAGGTCATTCTTGATACGACTAGGCATATTATTGTGAGACTGGAAATCAAACCCTGTCAGTAGCCTCTTCAGCACCAAACAGGAGAGCTTTTAGGCTCTAGAATGTAGACCACTCATCAACAAACCACACTCGGTCAAGTACAGCAATTTGGTGATGCTCTTACCCTCTTGTCTGGGCATTAATGTCCCTTGTTACACTTTATTTAGTCAGCCCAATTGAACAGAACAGCTGCTCAGTCGTAGCTGCGGGGATGTACTTGATCATATTTTGATGATCATACTTTTTTTTCTAACTTATTATCATTTATCTGCATGTACATGGGCCTACTTGAAACTATATGAAGACTATCCCCATACTCCATCCCCAAACAGGTGAAATACCCCATGCCAAATGTTATTCCTGATTGGCAGCTTGTTGAATGCAATAGTAAGTTAGATTTAGTACTAGGGAATGTTTGATGAACCATGTGGCACTGGGGGGGGTGCTCTTTTTACAATTTTTTTTTTCTTTTTTTTTTTTCAGTGCAGGCATTCAGGAACAATCCAGCAACTGTGAACCACGGGAACAATGAGAGGAGAATGTTGCAACACAGAAATAGACCAATGTACAGCAATTCTATTATAGATGCTGCATCAATTAAGGTCTGGCATGTAACCTCTGCATTTTTTACATCTTGTTCCGTTTTCAGCTTCCTGTTCATATCTGAAAGGCTCCAGTCAAAGCCAGAAGACAGCATTTTTAGATATTTAAATGCCAGGTCATTTAACTGCGCAGCCCACACAGCTGCCCTGCTTCTAATGCTTGAATAGGCTTTAGTATCAAGGCTGCTTGCTCAATCAGTCATTTCAAATTCCTGTTTCAAACAGCTATTGATAACAGTGAAGTTACCCAAAGGGACGCCATAAGTGCGGTGTTACGGTAAATTATTTGGGCAAGAGTCGTGACATGATGAAGAGGCTAGAAACAGTGAACATTCTGGTAAATATTATCAGTTTTTTATGCTAAATGAATCAAAATTACATGATATTTCTGTATTTATTAACATTTTTGGACAAATTTTTCACAATTAATGCTTAAAAATAATGATTTGGGTATCTCGTTATTAATATTTTACATTTTGAAATGAAAGTACAAGACAGTGAGGAGATCGAGAGAGACTGTGCTGTTAAGAATTCTAGATTGGCCTGGAACCACCCCCTGCAGGCAGTAGTTGGAATGACATGAAAAACAGAAAAAAACAAGCTTTATTGCCCTTCATCTAACAGCAAGCTAGCAAATTGATGGTGCTCCGATGAACACACTTTAAAAAGGACAGTACTGCTCACATCAGGTCCAGTGACGGATTATGGAGGACAGCTTTGTCATCCCTTTATGACGAAACAAAATCCAGGAAAGATTGTTATTACTGTTACTTTATCTTCTCTCTGTTCCTTTTGTTCATGTAAAAATATATGTATGAACAATTGAACATATGTAATCTGCAAAATGAACATGAAAAAGAAATGAACAATGAAGTAATCTTGTATATTCTGTCCCTTGTAACAAAATTATTAAGTAGGCAAATTAAATTCCCCTAATTCAAGCCCCATCACCACAACCCAAGTCACCAATTACACAAAAGTTAACAGTTAAACATTTGTCTTACACTTCAGCGGATACAATCATGTCTTAAACTAGTAAATATTCATTCATAATTTTGTCCTTGTACATTTTTTTTGAACTTTTTGAAAGATCAGCGCACTTCAGCAGTAATGTGGTAAAGAAAAGTACTATTACAGGTAAAAATTAGATAGAGATTAGAAATAGATTTTGCATATTTCTCTTTTAAGCAAAAAACACTTGACCTGTAATTATAAAGTGCTAGTTTTTACTTTTTGTTTGTGTACTTTAAACACTTTAAACTAAGTATTTAAACAGGTAATTGTTGATTTGTCTGTGCATCTCACCACAGGAGGTTGCCAGCCAGCGTCTCCTTTTTGCTGGCCCCATGCGTGGAGTTAGTTCACACCAACAAAATTGCAACTAGGCAAATCGCGCAGTTTGTCAAAATAAAATAATTACTGCCACATTTGCACAGCGCTCAGTGGAGGATGACGAGCAGTTTTAAATAGCAATAGTGGAATAGTCTGGTTTGAATTTGGATCTGCACAGTTGCTAAACCGTACCGTCTTGGCTTGGGCTCCTGTAATTACCAGAGATGCTGCTTACTGCCCTGCCAAGTGGATGCAATCCCAGAACTCACATCAGACCGTGACAGCCACGACCTCATTATCATCACAATCAGTGTAATTAATGATTTCAGGCCGAAGATGAAGGAGTACTCAGTGGCTGCATCAAAATATAGGGATAGTCATTAAACACGATGCTAGTTGTGCTGGACATATTGATTTGGAGATGTACACAGTGAGTTTTCGGACAAGTTTAGGGATTGTGATTATATTTCTGGTTTCGACATCGAGGAGGATTCACCATTTGAGAGAAGACTGAACAAGTGCATGAATTGTTAAATACAAGAATCACATGCATTGCACAAGTTTTAGAGATCCAAACCACAAATTCTCAGCTGGAAAGTCAGGGCCCCAAAGTGAATTACCAAAATTTACTGCATGTATGAAATCGTTTGATGGTTTTTGGTAGTTGGGACTCGGGACTCGGGCTTATAGAGCAATGCTTAACAAGAGGAAAGGCAGCATTTTTATATTACATGATATCTGGATTGGGGCTTGTCTTTATAGTTTATAGCAGTGGTTTCCAAAGCGGGGGGTCACGGGAACTGAGCTGGGGGTCCCAAGATGATTTCAAGATATAAAAGTAAAAAATTATATGGGGTATTTAATCAAATTCATCATGGAAAACATAGATTTGTGAATTGGGGTCAAATGACAAAGCCAACAATGTAAATGCATATTACTAAACCTAAATTGGAATGTTTTTTGGTTGACATTATTATCATGTAACCTTCAAGATTAGGTCATTTTTGGGGTCCCAACATGAAAAGTTTGGGATCCCCTGGGTTATAGGCAGGTCCTAAACCTGCAATTGGTCTAAACTGCAGGATTGGCAAGTTTTCAACATAAAAAGGATCTCATGGAGATGGGATAATGACTAAATTGTAGAGAATTTAAAACAGAAAAATTGCTTTTGCCAATTGCCAAATTCAATCAGTGACTTCAATTCAGTTGCAACGATTTGCGAAGCCCTAGGGCAGACACAAAACAACTGTGATTCACCACCGTATGACCTGGAATTTACCCCGCGAGCTACATCTTCATGACTCAACTGAAATCAACAACGTTATCCCATCACTTGACACATTGTTGATAGAACGCGCACACACAAACACCTTCAGCTGGCACCACGTTAAAGGCCCGTGTGCCCTTCCTCTTCTCCTCCAAGCACAGGATACAGGGGTCAGAGTTCACATCCACTTCACCATATGTGCCGGTGACAGTAAAGGGTGCTGATGTGCGAGTTAAATAATCAGACACTAAGCAGACATCCGAGTTATGACCAGGAGCGCTGCAAAGTATGGAAAACAGGCACAACCAGCTCGCCTGGAGTCACAAAGGAAGGACGTTATCATATCGGTGGTCTGAAATTGTAGGTTTATGAACTGTTTGGCTGAGAACAGAAGTGTATCCAGTAATTAAGTATAGCCACTATATAATCTACTGCCAGTATCCTCTTCATACCTATAAACTTCACTCTTCCTCCTTCCTCTTTACACATCAATCTTCAACCTCTTGTCCCTATAAAAATTGACTTTGACTACTAAAAAATATTGTTCACTAGTTGACGATTTCCTCAATCACTCTAGTTCTGATTCTAATTCGATGTGATCAATTTGTATAAAAGGTTACCAGAATGCAAAAGGCCCAAGCAACAACCTGACCAAGACAGATTTGACATGTAGCCAGTCTTTTGAACGGCTCTTTGAATTGAAAGGATCCCACAGATTCATCTGCCATTAAAGAGCCAGAATACCCATCACCACTGCCTACTCAAAGCAATCAGCTATGAAAAAGATCTTTGTTATCACCGGAGCATATCTGGTTAGGAGCTCTTCATGCTCCCTTCAAAAAGACCAGCATACGCACCGCATTGACCAAAACAATCTTGCCTTTAGGCCCCCTGGATCTGCCTGTCTGAAGAATAGGCGCAGTGTTCATAGCCCTGTCTGTAATTGCCTGGATTTGATTAGTTGCATCTCTCCAGTCATGAGACGCCTCAGATGTTGGGCTCATAATCAAATTGCCTGTGTAGAAAAGCATAAATTAGAAAACCTGGCTTCTTCTATTATTTTTTTTTTTGAAACACACACTAAATGCCTTCTCCAAATGTGACTTGCAACCACCGCCAAGTGCGTAGTAAAACTAAATGTAGTAGGATTTGCGTTCCGGCGCAAGTAATGGCAATGCGTGAGCGTGAGGATATAATGTCCTCTCAGATCATTTGTACAGTGATTAAAAGCTTCAGAAAAGCTCATAAAGTGGTCAATAGCAACCAAGTATTGTCGGGCAACGGAAGATATTTACATAATATGACTTGAATTAAAAAAACGCACATGACTGAAGCCAAGAGATCCTCCCACACGCCACGGCACACAAGCCAATGCACTGTGAAATCGCTCTGGAGAGGGACAGGGGGAATCTCTCTCTCTCTCGCTCTCTCTCTCTCAATGCGAAAATAACACCCAAGCAAAGTTCAGAGTAAAAAAAAAAAATCAAGTTATATGTTACGCAACCTCGTGAATGATGTACACGTTGTGTTTCTTTGTGTTTATTTTGGACTCAGCGGTTTCACGCCCAATTTTCCCTCTCATCAATTTAGATCACAGCCCACTATCTACAAATGGGATCTTATGCTGTTCTGGAAAGTATTCAGACACCATAAAAGGGGGGCTGGAGGGTATTCTGTAAACACATCTTTGGTAAAATATTTTGTGATGGAAAATTGTTGTGGATTTTTGTTGCTGAGTATTTTGGGACCGTGGTAGCAATTGGGTATGTGGCTTGGCAGCACCAGCGTTCAAACCTGGTGGAGAACATGACTGCTTAGACTAGTAATATTAGAAGCCGTTCTTTACTTGGATATATTGAGTACTTCTTCCAATTCCATCTTATTTTGTGGATGACTCCTATATGGTATCAGTTGTATTCAAAACTTGTCAAATCAGTAAAGAAATGGATAGAAGATACATTTTTCTGTGGTGATCCTATGGGGGGAAAAAAGTCAAAAAGTTGATAAACTTTTACTTGAGTACATAAGTAACTTTTGAAATGTAATGTAGTGTTTGGATGTGAAAAGTAGACCTGTCTGTCAGACGGTCTTACGTAGTCATCAATGCGAGCCTGTTTAGGGACAGTGATGATGGTGCTGGTAGAAGTGATAGTTTGTCAAACACAGGCCTATACTTCCAAAACCTTAACAACTACTTAGTCAGATTACACTGTCAAAGCGACGCGCTGTACTACTTCTCCTCTCAAAGCTTCCATAGAAAATTTAGGCCCATAAAACTCAGCTTCACACAGTAATGCACAATACACAAAGGTCAGCAATCCATTCAGCGCCCCAGTATGACAGTGAATGAGGGTCTTTTGGGGAGCCCGGTTCACAGGGCATCCGCTCTGTAAAACATGCGATTCACTCCAAACTTCTTCTCCCCTCTTTCTCTCTCGCTCGCTCTCTCTCTGTGCATTAAAGTCCGCTGAAGTCCCACAAAGAGACTCGTCCAAATTAGGAGCACAATGACCCCTCTGTGAGTGCTCCAGGGTGAATTAATGAGCATCGATACACATTCTCACACACTGTTCCACCCTATGGCCTCAGCTGCACCAGTGGGGCAACCATCTCGTTCTCTTCATCACTGCATTAGACTGGGGGGGGCGCATAGTTAAGATGTTGGTGTTGTTTACGGAGACATCTGGAGTCTTTTAAAA
>OMNZ01119527.1:4750-20628 GCA_900303255.1 Lesueurigobius sanzi
TTTTAAAAAGTCAAGGCTGTAATGAAACCAATGGACGAGGATGGGACATTGCTGCAATTCTGGAGACTCCAGAAAGAATTCTATAATATTGAATCCTACAGGGACTTTTGCATCATGGTGACTATTGTTCTGTGTTTTTAAAAGTTTGAGCTTTTGCCTTCAACAGCTTTGGAGAACAGTGTAGGCTTGTTGTAGAGTTCCCACCTTCTTGCTAACATGCGCCATCTCACACTCAACATCGGATAATTCACATAAACAGGAAGGTTTGGCCACTGTCCATCTATCATCTACGGTTGAAACCCTTCGCATCTCTAGCAAGGGTTGCCTATCCACCAAAATGATTCATGTGGAATCGCGAGATGTCGGCGAACATGTCGTCTTGATACCAGTGTCTATTGGTTGCAGGAACGACACATTGCCTGGAAAAAAAAAACAAAAGGAAGAGTCTGAATGCAGACAAGTCATGTTGGAGGCTAAAAGCTGACAGATTGTGGAAGATTTATTGGAAAACTTGCAGACAAACTTAAAACTCGAGGGGTAAGAAACAAACCGGAACCCCAAAGCTGTTACTAACAACTGCAATCTGGTCATGTACAAACAAAACAGTATGTTGCTAATGTGTGGGGCAAGGCGAGGGCCAAGTTTAAAGTGGTTCATGAGGAATTAATATCGAAAGGATTTAACACCAGAGAGAAACGCCTGGGGTTATACGGGGTGCTAGTCCACACAGCTACAGTACAATAAACCACTGCAGGCCTATAAAAATGAAATATTCTTGCTGGATCGATAATTATTACGCTAGTGTTTTCCAAGCAGCGTGATTGACTGGCGCTGACACTGAATGGACTTTTGCAGCTATTGTATGGCGAAAAGACGCCGATTCGCGAGCAAATGTGAAAGGCAATCCGGCCGGGGCTAGGAAGTGCCCATAAGTGTTGGTTTTCCAGCAGGAACGCATTACTGAAATGTAATGGGGAAATTTCATATCCTCCGGCGTACAGTGTAATTGCAGGAAGCTATATGAATCCAAAAGTTAAAGGTTACAAGTAACAAAAAAGGCAATTAGCTTCCTTCCCCCGTTTTAGAGCAAAGAAATTCCCGGGAGGCCTCGTAAACAAACAAAAAGGGCCAGAACTTCCTCGGCGCATGCATATTCAAGGCTACTGCATATTTAGAACATCTATTCACAGCTTGCATGTGCACAAATGAAGCAGAAACTCAACTGGAACACTCCCCCCTTTCATCATTTGTCACTCTCTTTCCCCTTTTTATTAACCTTTCACTTTCTAATTTCAATATTTCCTAATTGATATTATTTATTTACCAGCGCCTCAGCAGTACCATTCACATTTGCTCGATGTATCTATGTGTCACCACCTCAAAAAGAGCAAGACCATGTCATTCCAGCTTTAGTTAAAACATCTCAATCTCCTCTGTTGTGTTACTTATGGCAATATTATATTTGATATTTTACTAAACCATTTTCAATATGTAACGTAATGTTATCTAATGTGAACAAAATAGCAAGCTGTTTGATTATATGCTTTTTTTCATATACTAAAGCTTTAATGGAACTATAAGAAGTTCATTACAGATCTTTTGCACATACAGGTATGTTAACAACAGACCTCAGTGTTGTTGGGATTACTCCATAAAAGTAATCCCATTACTCTTTCTAAAAGTAGTTTTGTTACATCTTTGATTACTTTGTTTTTAAAGGGACTCTATAGAAGTTAAAATTAAAAAAATAATATATTTTCCACCTCCTACATGCTCCAGCAATGTCCCACCCAGACTTATCCCACTCAGTTCCCGCTATAAGCCTGCACCGTCACTCTAAAGTTGCGTGTTCGGGCCGAGCAGCAGTCATTCACCAGCTTAACATAGAGACTGCAGTTACGCGGACGGCCAGAGGTGGCAGTCACCAGTATGAAAATGGACAACCACCGTTGAGTCCCTTTAAGTAATGTGATTACTATTTACTAGTTACTTTGGTTAAAAAAATAAAGGATGAAGCAACAGCTGCTCAGTGCTTTGGAATGAACGTTATTGTAAAGTGTAAATCTTGCTTTGGCTGTAACTTCATTGAATAATGTTTTCTGCTTAACAGAAAATTAAATCAAAAACTGTATTTTCCATAAAATAAATGCACAGCAGTTGCGACTGTGGCACAGGCCTTAATCTTGAAATGAATGTTTTCAGCTCAAAATTCATTCATTCATAAAGTAATTATAATCTACTTACCAGTTTTGCAATAGTAATCCTGATGCAATACTAAAAAACGAACCTAATAATGGATTACTTAGTAATCTACTCGGCAGAACTCGGCTTATGATATTATAACAATAATGCTAAAATGTAATATATTAGTGCGCATGTTTTGGTTGATGGGGGAAACAAGACTATCTGTAGAATACCGGCCCAGACATGGAGAGAACATTTAAACTTCAATTGCAACACTGAAGGGGACCAAGAACTAAGTCTTCCTGATGTGTGGTAAAATGCTAACCACTCAGCCTCTTTGCATCGGTATCATGTCACTATGGTCACTGCCCATCGCCCAACACCACCACAAGAGCAGCAGGACCAGTCACAAAGTCACACCTCAGTCAGAGACCACAGTAAAGCGAGACACTGCAAGTAAAAATTAAACTGAGGAGCATTTTTCAGCGGGTATTTTGGACATGTTTTTGAATAAGGTATAAGTGAATCAATACATTTTCCCCTTGTTTTTTGGGGTTCAAAACTCAATAAATCAGTCTAGTTGAAATATTGAAACCCCCCTGAAAACCCCTTCAAAGTGGTCTTAAGTTTTTTTCTGGTGCTCCTAAAGTGGAGAAGTTTTGAAACATATGCACATGTACTGTATCTCTCCCAGAAAGGAAATGACCAAATATGGATTACAGTGTCATGTCAGTCGTATTCTATGAGTCAACATGTCAGTATTTGTGAAAGGATACACATGGCAAATACAGCTGAGTCTGACGTGCGACTCAACAAAGCATCATGAGGGTGAGTTTGGTCCATTTTTTTTTACTTTGACATTGAAACTAAGATGTTAAGGCACAAATCTTTACCCAATAAAAAAATCTATATATTGCCGTGCCACACCTTAACTTTTTACACCTCAGCATTTTTTCACTATTTTTCTCAGCCCATCATCACATGAAATATCCCATCATCCTTGTCTCCAAAACACTGGTTAATTGAAATCAGTAGTTGTTAAAAGATACTGAGTTGATTGCAAAAAAACAAATCCTTATTAGTTCTTGCTTGGGCAGCTCCTGCAAAGTCTTATCAGGCTTTTCTGTGATGTACTGGGTCTCACTGCGGGTTTATAGTTACTTTATCACCCTCCATTAGCACCAGTGTCCTGCATTACAGCCATGTCACTGACTGATCAATACAATGTGGGAGGCTTTCAATTGGCCCCACACACTCTATGTCTATAAAAGTCCTTGGCCACGGACAGGGCGTCTGGCGCTAGAGACACTAACTCCACTAAATATTTAGGGACACCAAATGAGCACTTGACTGGGCCACCTGCTGCCTCGATGTGCTAACAACCATTGTCAATTAAGATGTGGATACAGTCCGCCCAATTAGAGCTAGTTGCTATTCTTTTTTTGTTGATTTTTCCCAAACTATTCTACAAGCCAAGAGCCAAATAAGTTGTGGCAGAATACTTTGGCATGCCGCATGGAACTAAAAGTTATATTTCCACTAAATATTTCCACTAAAGACAAGATATTACCTTACAATTCAAGAAAAATAATGTTACAAAATATAAAGGGGGGAAATATGCATAATCGACTTCTTACAGCTTTAAAGTATTGTGAGCCACTGGTGCATGTTAGGTATCTTTGAATCTTCCCCGGTGGGAAGTGACCAAAGTGTATATACAGTATATACAGTCATATATATTCATATATTCATGAAACTCAAGTTGATATACTGTATCTCTTTTAATAAATCTACTTATGTTATTTTGTGAGAACACAAAGCATTGTAAAATATAGCACATAGCCCTCTTTTATACAAAGACAAAGACATTCAGACACTGCTTAGTCTGAATGGTGGTCCCTGGGGCAGAACCAGTTGAAAATCCCTGCTTCATATTCTATGAAAAATGGCCAAAAGATTAAAAGGGTATGTAAACTTTTGAGCACAGCTGTATATATACTGTGTATTATTTTCCTTCACATTCCTGTTGTAAAAGACCCGCTCTATCCGTCACTGTTGCCACAATGATGTGCATCCTGGGTGAAGACAATTTAGAAATGATGTGACAAATTACTGTCGCACTGATGAAAAAGGGAGCAGATCAATGAAAAAAAACATACTAAAAGTGCTTTGAATGCTTAATGTATGTGGAAAAAAACATAACCAATCTCTCATAACCAATTAATGCCAGCAACACTAATTTTAATCATGTTACAACAAGATTAAAAAGAGCAAAAAGAAAGTAGAGGCTGTTATTAACTTCAATGATTATTTTTTGTCCTTGTGAAACCTTCCTGGTTTGTGTTTCTTTCCAAACAACCATTATTGTATAAAATTGTTGAATATTGCATCTAAAACCATAATCTGAAATGTTGTTTGCGTCCAATTGTGAATAAAATGAGTTTTTTGTGAATAATTCAATTCAATTTTGTTCACATTTGACACAGTGGTCTTTCTTATTTTCAGAATTGGGTTTTTACTTAACGTGCATTGTCTGATGTCACGGGCAATCCCGAAATCTCATCTGAAAGCCAGCTTGGAGGCATCTATTTCTTCTATCGACAGTGTAGTAAAACTGCGGGCCAAATCAGATTTTTATGTGCTGGAGTCAGTCAATGAACGAACCGCGGTGCAACGGTGTGAGGAAAAACCATTTTGAAAAGAACCACGGGGTAACTATAACCTGGTCGAAACACTTCCAGCCGTCCTAATTATCCACACCTATTGCGAGACGCCGCGCTGCAGAGAGTGCGCCATTGAGGCTAGACTCGGAAAAGTCTGACCCCAGTTCAAACCTATTGAAAATTCACTGGCACTTTGCTTAAGCAAGACATATCACTGTCTGGCTTCTGCGGGCTTGTCAGTAGCAGGGGTGCAGCAGAGGTTGTCATCTCATTGAATTTAGGACAGGAAGAGAGATGCTTATCTTAATCTGCTCTGAGGAAGTATTAAAGCGGTGCCCGGTCTTCTGCTGCATTGTAAAGTGACCCAAAAATCCATAGCGCCAAAGTCACGCGGGATGACAGGGGCCTTTGTGGTGCCGCTGAGCAGAAGAACACGCTGACAATGATGCTCCACTTCTCAATGTGAGTGCTAATGACGCGAGTCGCAAGAGCAAACACAAGCGCGCCACAACTGGAGGCCGCGAGTCAAGATGTTGTATTAGCATACTCGTGTTTATTCAGAGGGCTGTTTTAAAGGTTCACACACTTGTGAACTTGACTTGATCAGCCTTGGGACTTTTTATACCGAAAATAAAGTCAGCAGCACGTTTTAATTAACACTGACTAAGCATACCATATGATCTGAAAACAAATTTACTTGTCACTCCCGAAAAACAAGACCAAATGTTAACACTTGTACTCAAGTGCTAATGATAAATATGTAATTGTCAGAAACACCAGGTTGGAGGATTCAGCTATTCATCTGTCATTCTCTTGTCAACACTTACCTGGTCAGATAAGCAGCACAGCGTTAGAGCTACTTTTCCACCACACTGACCGGTGATGGCGTTATGGTAGACGACCCCTCGATGTGCGTAGCATCTCCGACAACGACAGGAGCGAGGATCCTGACATTCGACAATTCTCACGCCATTCCTCCGGGAGGCAAAAAGTGCTTGAACTATGGTTAAAACGAACACAGTTTGAGGGCGTCCTGCTGCCTCTGCTCTGAATGTAAACACTGACGTCATGTGACCGGAGTATATTTTGGTGCAGGCAGTGACGTTTAGCCCTAAAACCCCGGTTGCTTATGACCACACACAAACGCAAATAAAGTTTTCACAAATCTTGGTCGGAGTTTTTATAAAACTTAGTTTTTAATGGCAGAAACTGCCGGTGTAATGTGGACGACGGGCCAAATCATGGAAAAATACCATCGTTTTATGAGATACCCTGCTACGTGTGGACAAGGCCTGAAACTCATGAATCGAATACAGTGATGCTATCTGTTGTCCAGCAATAATATTAGCATCACAGTGACTCAGACTTGGATTGCGACTTGGGTTTAGTCCCGGTGCTGCAGCTAAACCATGCACTGCGGCCAGCATGCGCTCGAGGCCAAGGCAGACCTCGCCTCATGCTGCTAAAACTTTAATCCCGTGTCTATCTTTGAACAGAACTCCCCTGTCACAGCAGATTCTTTTCCCTTACGTAACATGGCACAATGGAAGTCTAGGAACCTACTTCTGTAGGCTGTGGTTCCCTCTCCTCCGCTACACTTTATATGAGAACTGCACTGACAAGACACTCACTGTGCTGCTAAAGTACCATGGAGGGAGCACCGCGGTTGCTGTGTTCACAAGAAAGCGTCACCTGGAAGATTTGTAAGGATTCAGCCCACTGTCCTTTTGCACCTTGAATTATCGACCTTCAGTATCGGCGCATTATCGCGTTAACGTCCCAGAACTGCCTCGTACACTGCAGAAAGCTTATTTGCTCCTTTTTAATGGTGCGTCGTTTTGTCGTCCATATATTCGCAACAATTGTGCTTAAGGAATGCAGTGTTTAATGTTTAATTTGTCTTTTAGTGTCACCCGCAGCCATAAGCCATATTACTTAACGACAACTCAGATTTTACGGAACATCTCTCCTTCTCAAGATGTCTCCGAGTGGCTTTTGGGCGACCCACATTTCTCGGCACAAATCGGGCTTGGTGGATTTTCTAAATGGCACAAGGAATTTGCTCTCTTTAGTTGACAGTTTTTTGGCCTTCAGAACGGTGTGTTTGGACTATCTAGTAGCAAGCAGATGGTCAGTCCCTGCACTTTTCACCCTATAGTATTTATGCATGAGGGACGAGGTAGGCTTATGCTGTGGCTTCGCATTTAAAGTGATACTTCAGTGGGCTGTAGCTGGAAGCGATTTGAGCAAAGTTTAGGAGGAAGTTCTTGGATTGGCACAAACAAACAAAGCCGAATGGGGTAACTCTGGGGTAAGTCGGCGCATTATGATGGTTTTAAACTTTTAAGTGTTGTCTAAGCACAACAGTGAATATGAGAATGAAAGTGTAAGTGTGGATAATATGTGTGCAGTAAGTTTGACTGATTTGATTTGTTTCTGCTGGAGTCCTGGTGAATAGTAGCCAGAGTCTATTCAAATTCTTGGAAAATAGGGGAGAATGTCTTTAGCGCTAATGCAGTTGTGGAGTATGCAAGTGGTGCATGGGATGTTAGGAAGCCTCTAAAGGCAAGACACTGCAGGCAAATAGGGGGAAATATAAATAATAAGATAAGGGAATTTTTCTGTATCTTGTTTACACGTCTGCTAATCCTGTTTGTCTCCAGGGGGACATATGGTCCAATGTCCCGACGGTCAGCCTATAGAGCCTGCATGAACAAGGCCTATAGGTCTACTTTGGAGCTGCATGTTGCGCTTCAAGTTATTCCTGTTGATCCCCAGTGGGACATGGCCTAATGGGTCATTGGTTACCCGAGAACCGGCTTGAACGGGTGGGCGAAGGGGAATGATTCTTAGTGTGTGTGGGTGAGCGCTTGTGGGAGTCAAGGCGTTGGGTGTGTGAAGGGGTATGCGTCTTTGTTTATATGGGTGAATGTTCATGGGTGCCAGGGGTTGGATGGGGGAAAGGTTTGGTTTTAAGGCGTTTTATGATATTTTCTTGTGTGAAAAGCACATTATATATTGATTGAATATGAGAAATAATGTATTGCAAGTTTTCTGTCATTTTTTGTTTTGATATTTAGTAAAAAAAATAAAATAATGCATTTTATGTGTAAAAATGAACAAAAGGACTTAAGTGTACATTTGGTTGAAAGAGTGTAACTAAAACCTGATTTGTTCCAAATGTATTTTTTTTATCAACATAATATAATAATCAGTATAGAAAAACATAACAAAAGTCACTTTGAAAACAAACCTTGAACTGATCAGCGACTCAAAGAACTTCTATTTGATTACTAACATCATTGAAGATTGTATAGAATCATAAGCTTTTCACAATTGTGTTCACTTTTCCTCTAAAGTAGAAAACTGTTCAACTATGAATTGTCGTAAAACTGTGAAAATGAGACGTCATCTTGTCATCCTACTCAGAAATGTACAATGAAAAAACGTGACACAGTGAGATTCCACAAATTGCATAGTTAGAAAGGGATATGCTTCAGGATATTCGACATGTTTGAGAACAATATGGAACAAAGTTATTCTTCTGGAAATGTCTTGCACTCTTTTTAACCCCAGGTTTACTTCAGTGCACATTTGAAACACAACTGTGTGCGTTTACATTTGAGAGAACACGGATTATACTAAACAACATGAGCATCTCTAATTCAAGAATCTCATGAATTTTAGAACATGTTTACAGAGTCTACTTTTGTACGTAAAAAAAAATACTCGATTGAGAAACTGTTTGTAGGTGATGATCTTACGTTGCATAGTTCATTTTAGAAACTCAAAGTAACGCATAACGCAGTGTGGAGTACTGAAGATATTGTTCTTGACACTAGTTACTTCATAGCTGTAATAAGTCCCACCCAGACTTCATTACTTCATTAACAAGTGCATAATGGGCCTGACATGATAATTGCCTCCTTCTCACCATCCAGGCACTGCTCCTATAGACTTAAATGTCTTTTAATTCCAGTCGACTGTGTTTGGCACAATTATTCTTTCAAAACCATTTGCTGCTTTACTGGAATCAGGCAAGAAGTTTCACTGCAGTGCTTCTAATAACATTTATTAATTAGTCCTTCTAGTCTAAATACAGCGTAGACTTTAGAAAGAGCTTTAATGGACTCTTGTTTCGGATCGATTCAGTCTTACTGCAAGCTACAATCACACATCAGTCGAAGCTTAAGTAAAATTAGACTCTAAAATTGATCCTTTGGATCCTTGGCTTTAGTCTTTAGAAGTTGGAAACTCGCACGTTTTTGACTCAATAATCTGATGCAAATTCAAAAAGCCACCGGGTTGTTTGTGTGATGAATATTTAAGCGATGAAATGAATTTTTAGGATTCAGTCGTGGTCAGACGCCATCATTTCCCATTATTATCCCAAGCAGAAAACAAAACAGCGTCCAATATAATAGCCTTTTTACACAGCTGAGCATATTTCATGGCTTAAATAACAATTAGAGTGCAACCCTAGATAAACTGTGTCTATATATTTACTCCATTTACTGCTAATTAACTTCAGCCAAGAGTCAGCGCCATAAAACATTCTGGGAATTACCAGCAGAAGCCATGACACCAATATGTGAGACGTGTATTAAAGCCCATTACTCAAGCTATAATCAAAAACACACTTGTGCAACAGTGTTTGTCCAAATAATAAGTCTTCAATAATAAGTGTGAGAGAGCACAGTGCATCAGAACTGCAGTAGACTTCCTGAATAGAAAATTAAAACAGCAGGACAAAAGTAGCTTTCCACTGGGTTAAGGTCAGGGTCATAAATTGCTGTAATAATCATGTTTAATTGTAATGACCACGTTTTACCGGGTGGTGCCACTGCGATGTTGGCCAGCCACATTCTGTTGAGCGTCTAATGTTGCAAAAAGATTCGTGCATGTGTAACTATCTGTAGTTCTCTAAGAGTGAAGCCTTGTGAGGCTTTCCTTGCAAATGTCTCTAAAAAGGACAGGAGCTCCAATGTTGTTACATTCTGTTTGAACACTGACATCTTGTGAACAAACTTTGTTATTGCTCTTCCTCATGAACACGACTGAAGCGTTAACGCGTGTGCATCGAAGTGTCAAACAGGTGTGTGGTGGTATGAAAATGTTCACAAACAACCTGTTATTGGTCTTTGAATGTTCATCAGAATCACAGGCCAGTAAACCAGAGCAAGAGGTTTTGTAATGTGATTCTGTCCTCCGGTGTGTTGTATGGAGCTCCAGTGGGCGGGGCCTCAGTCACCTGCTTGTGCTGCTGCCCCGACACAGCTCTGAGGCAGGACATCTGGAAATAAAGTGTTTGTGTAAGAATGCATGATCTTTTTACTTAAAGCTGATTTAACAATTTGCTGTAGATCGCGTGCCACACGTTTCCCACGGCCAGGCACAGAAAACTGAACCCGGAGTGAATTGAAATATACACGCATTTACTTTTAACTTGTTTAATGAAGGACCACAATACATCTGTGGTTTAGCGCCCTCCGTTCAAAGCTGTTAAACCAAGGCTGCCACTCAGACAGTGAGACAGTGACTCACATTAAGCGCTTTGACACAAGCCAAATTCACACACAAGTGTGGACAAATGGGCCGTGCTTACGCGCCGTGTATGTCATTCACACATGACAGCCACAGCTGACTCGAAGCCGCCTAACAAGATGCATTCACACATATCTGGGTCAAAAGCCTTGAGGGGCGGAGAGTGGGTGGGGTTTGCATAAAATGTGTGTTAATTATGAAAAAAGAGATGCACCGTGAGCGGAACTTTCAAAAAGATGGAAGAAGTGGAACTTTTTGCGCTATTACTGCTCATGCACCAGGTTAAAAGACGAAAGGATTGTGCAAAGCTAATGTTATTGATTTTTTTTAGTTTCTTGTTACTAGTAAATTAGAAATTAGAGCACATTTTGGTGTAAAATGTGTAAAATTACATTTCTGGCCACAAACTTAATTTGTCTGAACATCTAAAAATATGGTTTAAATCAATATTGTCAGTTCAGTTTACAATATGTGAAAATCTTTATTACAATGAAAAATCCATGTATGACTGGGAGCCTACACAAGTGTCAATAGCCAAAATGAAAACCTGCCTAATGCCATGCCTTGATTATGGTGGTTTGCTTGAAAGGTCAAGATTGTTGTTCTTGTTGCCCTTACCATTTGAAATGTGTCAACATCATTATAAGCTGTATTTTTCTTCTGTCGAGGGTTGGCAAAATACAGAATTTGCAACTCACTGATTTCCCTTTTCATTTTACACAGAATGTTTGTAATCTATTCTGTAGATCACAGATATGGGTGGTGGGTTTATGTGCTTTGATGAAAATCCGATGTAAACAGTCTGCTCTGAGCCCAGACCCAGATAAGGGTTTGTGTTCAGATCATATGCAAACTATTGGACACACAACCAGTGATTGGCTGAGGAGCTTATGGGGGATATTGCCAAAACATGCAGCTACACTGGCAACAGGACCTGGCTTAAAATATCACAACTGCCTAACCTCATTCCACTTCTGCTCCAAACCACTGGCCAGGCTTGCATTGTTTTCAAACCAAAAGCAGCAATCTTACTCTGCTGGAGCTGTGCAGGAAATAAATAGGGTCACGGCCAATGCAAGTAAAATTACTCACCATTTCCTACAACATTTGCGATACCGCATGCATGTTTACATCCTGTATTTTTACTTACTCACAAATTGGAGCCCCAGGTTTAAAAAAAGGCTTGTTTTCCAACTGTTTTCTCATGGGATTTACAGCAACCATAGCACAGCGAGAACACAGTGGACAGGCATAATAGAAATGGCAAGATAATGAAGAAGAAACCGCTAGAATAATGGTAAGTTTCAATGCATTTGAGAGTATGTTCGTACATTCAGTGTTGGCAGATTTTATATGCAATAAGACTCCAGGGAGCAGGAGAATATGTTGTTTCCAGAAGCTTTTACATGACTTCAATAACTTGCATACCTGCAGTTTATTAACCATGTCTATTAAACTTCTGATTTCCATTAGATTGAGATTAATTGTGCACCCCTACAGTACAATTTCCAACCAGTTTTGACTGTATTCATGGCCACTTGTTTTTTTTGCCAACATTAAGATCTGATTCCACTCATTTCCCCCAGTGGTAGTGTGATGTCGCCTTACCCCTCTGATACCAGTGTGGGCTGAAACTAATGACAACGGCCCGGGCCCCTCCAGACGCTGACGGAGGTTCACTGACTGCTCTTTAAACATTCATGCGTTCCCGAAACAATTTTCCCTGTCTAATCTGAGGACGTTAGCAGCGCGCTAAATTATGCATTAGCAGGTTTGTCTGCCGGTGGAAGCTGAAGGTTGTGGGAGAGAGGAAGTGAAAGATCAGTGAGTTTGGGGCATGGGAGCACAGCAGAGGGACACAAACACGCACAAAGCTACTGCCATGTGAAAGGAGCTAGCCGAGCAGAACGAGACGCACACAGTCAGCCAGAATGCAAAAAGATTATGTTACGAAACCATGAGGCCGGGTCTGAAAAGTAAAGTTTCTTACACTATTTATTAGTTTTATTAACATTTGAAATGGGTCTGTTGCTTGTGGCCTTCTCAGCAGTATATCCAGGAGACTGTATGGGTTGAAAGGGCCGCGCAATGTTAGAGAAACTTGCAGTATTCATCAAGTTTGTGGAAATATAGTTATAATATAATGACCTTTGCTACTATGTTCTTTGGGATTTTCTCAGTTTCTACGGCTTCAATTTGCAAGTTTATTTTACAGCTAAACTAAGCAAACCTGAATAGTGCTGTCTTTTATGCTCTGCCAATAAACACTAAATTCTGAAGCGCAGGTGTAGGGCGAGGGGTGGAGCCAAAGGGAAGGGGCGGGGTTAAAAGAGAAGTGAGACTAAATTCATGGTTCCCAAAACTAGTCGGGGAGCATTCAATTACTTTTAGTACTTTTATGTACATGAGGAACTGTACTGTAGTGTCACGCAGATCTTTTACTTCTACTTCAGGTATAGTACTTTATTTGTCTTACCTGAGTAAAACATTATGTTGGTATATGAAAATGAATCATATGAAAGTTTAAACATTCCTTTTTTACTGGTATTCATTTTCGAAATGATTTGTTTTGTTGATTTCTTATAGTGAATTATTTTGTCTGTCCTATTACATCGACGCTAAAACATAAATCAGACTTTTACCATCATTTACTATCTGGATATCTACTAAATTCTTCTATAGCCTACCACCTGACAGAAGGACGACACCTTACTGACAATTTTTAGGTGTCATTGTAGTAATTAACTACAACCGCACAATGGATCGTAGCTATTTTGGTAGTAATGAATGAAATGTTCCACAGTGTAATGCTAGACAGACTGGATATTTTTGTATTATGTACAGTTATTGAGGACTGTAGTGCTCTTTGTTCGCAATTTCCATGCATTAAACCATAACTCAAGTGTTGTTTACATAAAACCCATTGGCAATTTCACTTGAATCATATTAAAGCCAGAGAGGTTTTCGAGTGCTTGCAAGCTCTGTAAAAGAAAGTCTACTTAAAAATGGAATGGAAACATGAGTCTGCTTTCTTCCAGCTCTACTTTGGTCTAAGATACAAGAATTATGTACAGAAATAGCACACTGTTTTCAGAAGAAAGCAATCATAAACCGATAAATTTGGACAAACTCCACAATCACACACTGAGAAATTGAGTCTTTGTTCCTGTCCCTCTTTCTGCTTTTGTGTTGACCCCTTTGAGCGCTTCAAATGTCCTTACAACCACATTTTCTTTCTTTCTCTATTTGGCAATGACAATTGTGATGCATTACTTTGCACCAGCATCCCTCATTTCACACTGGGTAGTATAATTATGTCTGGGATTCACCCTATTGCGCATATGTACTGAATAACAATACCCATGTCTTTCTCTCATGGCTCAAAGTAGCCTTGATGAGACTATGGAGGGTTTGCATGTTAAAAAGTTCAGATCAATGACAGAAGCTATCCTTCCTCGGCTCTGGGTTTGACTTGATAGAAGCTCTCCACTTCTCTTCAGAAGTCCTCACAGTGGGACAAAGAGGGACTGCAGATCAATACTAGCACAGCATGTGGCAGTGGAAGTGAACATTTACACGGTCTGACCTGAAACACTCGGCAGAGATACCCCACAATCTGATAAGAGGATCCTAACAAGGTTCTGCTGGTATGATGTTATAACAACTATCAGCAAGTGGAAGTGTACAGGGAGATGAAATTAAATATGATGGTACATTTTGGCATGCACTCACATTATTATTATCACATTACAGGAACACTAGGGATACAAAATGTATACAATACAAAATAATCATCATTAACTCATCACTTAGTTTAAGCTCAAATAGATCATAGTGGACATTCTCTTTGATGACCAGATTATCTGATATTGATGATATTTTGTTTTGAATTACTGGAAAATAAATGAGTACGAAGTCATGCCCTGGCTAGTGCACTGTACTCATGCACAGACCATGCGTGCATTGTCCATTAATAATAATAATAATCATAAATGCATTTGTTTTATAGAACAGTTTTCTGGACACTCAAAGAAGCAGAATAGTCACAGACGAGGATTCTTTTTGTATACTCGCACAACGTGAAACATAAACCTGTAATGATGAGAAATAAACTATAAAAACAGACATTTTACATTGTATTATTCATTGACTCTATACTTAATACTTAAATGATTGCCACTATTGTAGCCACAGCTGCCAGGGGTAAACTGAAAGAAGCAAGGCCAATCTGCACCATCACCAACCACTCCCTCTCTCACTCATCACATTCATATATAGAAAAGGTAGGTGAAGGGTCTTGCCTATTACACAATCTGCAACACAAGGAATTTGAACCATCAACTCTCTGATTATAAGACAAAGCATTGCCATTTGAGCCATTGTCACCCCTGTATTGTTTTTCTATTGTACCTAAAACTAACCCTAAATTATGTCCAAGTCATATTTACATAGAGTTGAATATGATGTTATTTAAAACATGCTCCATAAATGATAATTCCCTTAAGTCACACATTCAGAAAAGAGGAGAATAGAATATCTATCAGTAGTAGAGCAATATATTCACATGCATAAGTCAAAATTAATATACGTTTTGCCCATACATGCACATTCCAACATTCCATTTGACTCATCTCATTATCACCTCCATAGACACACTTCACTTGATATTAAATATGCATCACTCAATTTGCAATATCATTATCCATCAGCCATCTCTGACGTTACCTTTATATAGAATCCTTCTGTTGTCATGGTCACCCCAGGCAAATAAACGAAGGAGACTCCATAGATAGATTTGCTGCTCTTCATCATGGATTGACTCATTATAGCTGAGAGACATGCAAACCTCTCACTCACTTCACAGTACAGATGTTTTCCTTCAACGCCAGATTAAAACAGCTCCTAAGACAGCACGTCAGCACAGGATAGACAGCAAGGAGTTGACAAGACGTGTGAAGTCGGATGAGAGACGCCAAGCAGAGCAGTTGAGGGCAAGGAGTGAAGATGTTTTCTCAAAAATTGGGAAAATGTGCACCAAGCAAGATTGGGTTACCACGTGCCTGCAGAAAACCAGTCTCTGAGCTACCGTGTTCCTGCAGAAAACCAGTCTCTGAGCTACCGTGTTCCTGCAGAAAACCAGTCTCTGAGCTACCGTGTTAGGGTGTGCCTGCAGAAAACCAGCCTCTGAGTTACCATGTGCCTGCAGAAAACCAGCCTCTGAGTTCCCGTGTGCCTGCAGAAAACCAGTGTCTGAGCTACCGTGTTAGGGTGTGCCTGCAGAAAAAAAGCCTCTGAGTTACCATGTGCCTGCAGAAAACCAGCCTCTGAGTTCCCGTGTGCCTGCAGAAAACCAGCCTCTGAGTTCCCGTGTGCCTGCAGAAAACCAGCCTCTGAGCTACCGTGTGCCTGCAGAAAACCAGCCTCTGCAGATTTCTCAGTGTTGATCTCTTCTTATGTAATTAGTATGAGTAATGAATATTTACTCAG
>OMNZ01119548.1:0-12985 GCA_900303255.1 Lesueurigobius sanzi
ATCGTAACCAGATATGTTCTATTGTAATCAGTGTTTATGCAGTTTAAGAGGTACTGTTAAATGAAAACCCTAATAAATGGCTGCTCAAGAGAAGGCATATATCGTGTATCGAACAAAGATACAGGACATTGTCCATATAGAGGCGTATTAAACTGGTGGTGTCCATATAGAGGCGTATTAAACTAATGGTGCCCATATAGAGGTGTATTAAACTAATGGTGCCATATAGAAGTGTATTAAACTAATGGTGCCCATATAGAGGTGTATTAAACTAATGGTGCCCATATAGAGGTGTATTAAACTAATGGTGCCCATATAGAGGTGTATTAAACTAATGGTGCCCATATAGAGGTGTATTAAACTAATGGTGCCCGTATAGAGGTGTGTAAACTAATGGTGCCCATATAGAGGTGTATTAAACTAATGGTGCCCATATAGAGGTGTATTAAACTAATGGTGTCCATATAGAAGTGTGTTAAACTAATGGTGCCCATATAGAGGTGTGTTAAACTAATGGTGCCCATATAGAGCTGTATTAAACTAATGGTGCCATATAGAAGTGTATTAAACTAGTGGTGCCCATATAGAGGTGTATAAAACTAATGTTGCCCATATAGAGGTGTGTTAAACTAATGGTGCCCATATAGAGGTGTATTAAACTAATGGTGCCATATAGAGGTGTATTAAACTAATGGTGCCCATATAGAGGTGTATTAAACTAATGGTGCCCATATAGAGGTGTATTAAACTAATGGTGCCCATATAGAGGCGAATCTGGTTCTGATATCTTGCCAACTGCCTTTGTAACTTTTTTAATTGTAAAGAGACTTTATGGACACCCTGTACTAGAATAATAATAACACTCCCCTTCACACTCAGCATCTGCCTGCTTCCACTCAGCAGTGCATTAGTGAAATCTCAAACACCCACCTCACTGATGAAGCCCAGTTGTACCAGCTCTACAGCCAACTCTTGAACGCTCTCATCTGAAATGAACACCACAAAGAATCACCACTCATCATACTTTACATATATGCTTTTAAAAACCCTGAAGAAGATAGATAAAGCAGCAACTTTGCCAAACTACACGTCATTTGGGAGGAAAAGTAAGAGTTGAAAAGGAGAATGGTTAGAATCTAAATGAAAGAGAAATGTGTTTAAACTTGTGCACTTCAAAAACAACCAGATGTGTTGCAACATGTCAGTGTTTCTGAGTTTTCACATAAAAGGCTGAAAGCAGGTGTATTCTTTACAAGTTCTCACACATTTCTTTGATACACACACATCAAAAGGTGCAAAGATCAGATCTAGATTAGCAACCGTTAATCTACCACAGTAATAAAGACTAAACAAGAAGATTCACAAGCTGCACTGTGCTATGTTCAGGGCGTGCACGTGTGAGTGAGAGCAGGAGACAGGGGGTTGAAAGCCTGGGAAAAGATGGTCAGATATTGACACAGGAGGTGACAGCTGTCAACTGCAGCCTTCATGAGGCCAGGCATTCCCCAGACGCTTGCAACATTAGACATGCCAGCCATACCATTTAGCCACACATTCAATAGTTCATATTGTTTATGGTCTTAACACGTTTCATATTTAAAGATGAAAATACAGTTAAAAAGATATCAGATTAATAATAGTAATAGTGTCCAAACTGAATAGTTTCCATTTACAGTTGGCAGTGGTCGGATGGACAGACTAGCTGATCATGTTCAGGTTCAGTTCTAAAATGATTAAAATAGCTAAAATACTACACTTCTCTCAACTGTCTCAGTTTCTGTCCCCAATATAGTACTGCGTGCTGTACAGTAAATAGTGATGCCATACCAAGTTTCACTTTCAAAGACGCCTCAGAGGTTTAGAAAGGCACAATGTGTTTTACATTATCACCAAGCACTACTTACGAGGTAACATGTCACAGCTTAGATGTCTATTGAGTTTATCTTCTAATTTCAGCAGCAACGTCAGCTGGAAACAGAATTATAATGTGACAAATGTTGAAAGTATGTATAATTACAGTGAAGACAAACACTTACATGATACTTTGCTCCATCTTCGTTCAGTTCAATATTACACTGCATCTGAATCACCTAAAAGAGTATAAACAAAGCAAAATACAAAGTAAGCTGATTTATGGCTCTTTAATGGGAGCCATTCAATCCAGAAAACGTAGACCTGCGAGGCAAACCTTTTGATTACAATTATCCATACTTAAATAAGTAAATAAGGAAAAAAAATAAGACCCATACAGTGGGACTTATTTACTTGTAATTAATTCTGCCAATATTTTAGTGCAAAAAGCTGCTGTTATTTGAGTTTGTTTGGGATAAATCTTTGTAAAATTGAATGAAAAAACAAACAAACATTTGGCTCTTTACACAATTGAGATTCGGTTCATCTTCACCTCAAAGAGACTTGATCATGAATGTGACATGACTGCTGATTTCTTACCCGTCTCGTCTCTATATCTGTAGGTTCAGGAGTTGGTGATTTGACCAAAGGAATGATGACTGGAGATTTGATGGTCTCTTTGTGCTTTTGTTGAGGACACGTTAGTCCAAAAGCAATCATCGGATAAATCCCATTCCTAATTAAAACGGCACAAACTAATATGAGAACAACAAAATGAACTGTGCCAATACAGTAGAAAAAACAATACTATGTTAAACGGAGATCAAATTAGGAGAGGTTTGTAAATGAAAGAGTAGGTCAATGCTGCCCCCGTGTGGAACTGTAGAAAACTGTGCTGATGTCTGAGCTTGCATTACATACTGTACTGTTAAAACTCTTACCTCACATCTTCAAGAAACTTATCAAGCTCCAGTGCAGGAAACTGAGAAAACCTATACATAACACACAACAATTCTCATTACTTTCTGTAGTACATAATAATTGTCGGCGTTGAACTGTTACTTACTTAAGCTGTACATCTTCTTTCGTCTCAGCAATCACAAGATCGGGGTCAAGATTTTTGGTGATCTCCTGCAGAGCATTTTCTGGGATCACATCTGTAGCACAGAGTCCAGTATGAAACAAAATCAAGCAACAAATGCATTTTTACAAGTGTGACGGTGGTAAAACTTACGTTGGTGACTAACAATGCAATGTGCAGCCAGCAGCTTCAGCAGAGGCACCTCGAACAAAGCCTGGTTAAAAAGCAGTTCTTTGGCTGTAGGTCGTGTGGTGGGATCACACTCAAGGCACTTTTGTATTAGCTCCTACAAAATAATGTATAAATGAAATAATATATTTGTGCCAACTTTGAATGGAAAACAAACGGCCTTACTCTCTGTAAAGGGTCCTCCAGTGACTGTATAGCATAATTAACAGACTCCTGAGACACATTCGAGGACTCCCCATTTCCCTGAATCTCTAGAAGGGCCATCTGTAATATACAATACATACATAAAAAAACACCAAAATAAGGCTCAATACGATGTATACAATATATATATTGGAAACCCCATATTGCAATACTTTAATAACAATAAATATCTCAATGAGGTTGCAGCACTCCACTGTTTTTACAGTCTCTGCCATGACAGGAGAGGAGGTCAGTTACTATGACACGATCAAAAGGTTCATGACTTAAGGGTGTTGGCGTCTGTTTTTCTCTTCGAGCTGATTCTTCTAAACCAAACAGAAATGTAGGAAGATCGTCAGGAATCACCAGGAAGATCGACTCTGACATTCCCATCCTGCCCATGAACTGTTCAATCTACTGCCCTCTGGAAGGAGCTACAGGGCAATGAAAGTGCGCACTTCAAGGATGAAAACCAGCTTTTTCCCAATAGCGAGTAAGGCGGTAAATGACAACATGAGCTGATTGTTACATGTATTCTTTCTTGGCCTTGTCCAGTCTGTCTTGTCTGTGTATTGTGTATATGTTTGTCAACACCAGAGAGCTGCTAAAATAGTAATTTTGTTGTATTTGAACATGTTGTATTTGAACATGCAATGACAATAAAGGAATAATAATAATAATTTAAAATGCACTTTTCAAAAATATTTCACCCAATAATCGACATAACATTTAATTTATAACTTAAAACTTCTACTTGTGCTTTTTTTATTCATTCTGGGCCAACCACTGCAATTCTTTATGGAATACGTATGGTATGTATGTATGGTAATATCAACTGTATTGGCTACATGTATTACAATGTATTTTACAAAAGTGTATCGTCTCAGTCCTCATGACAATGTGAAAGAACAAAATTTAAAAAATCCAAGTTTTACCTCTAAGGCGCACATGCCAAAAGAATAGATGTCCACTGCTGTGGTGACATCATCTACAGCTAAAACAAAAATCAAACAAATGTGCATTTACATATTCATTATATTTATCTATTATATTTTGGTTTAGCTTGAAGTCTTTAATAATAATATAATAATTTTGTGTAATTAAAATATTTCTGTGTAAAACATATACAAATATAAATAACTGCTAGTGTTCTACCTCCATATTCTGGTGCAAAGAAGTGCAGGTTTTTCTTTTCCTCATAGCAGGTCTTCACATTGTTGTTAATGGTGTCTGGGGCCACTATACATAAACAGATGTGTAAGTATAAAAGGCATATATTATTATTATTTGATTATTAATTCATATGCTTATGTTGAGTCCAGTGCAATACTCAGGAATCAGAACATAGAAACTGTATGCACCTGATCCAATCTTAATGAGCCCGTTGTGCTGAATAAAGATAGTATCACATGTGAGGTTGCCGTGGATGATGGGTGGGTCACAGGAATGAAGATAACTACAGGAAAGAACGGACATTAATTTCCCCACATTTTACTTTAAACAACTCAAACTGACCATAACGCAGACAGGATCTGTGTGCACCAGCGCTTCCAGGCCTTTTAAAAAGAAAAGATATACATTCAGTTAATCATGAAGCACCAGCAAAAAAGTGATGATAATGAGTGATGAGGATGCAAAACCTTTTCATTCATAGTCTTATGATTTTTTTTGGTCTTCTTTAAAAACTGCTTCAGACTTCCAGATGACATGTATTCAGTGATGAATATTACCTGACAACAATTAACCCTCGTCAATATTACTTCACATTTTAACATGCGTTTGGCCGTATTCGTAAATGAGTACAGAAACTCACCCTAGCCCGGTTCTCCTTTGTGTCAGCCCAGTACTTGTGAAACTTAACAATGTTCGCATGTTCCAAATGGATCAGGTTATCAAACACCGCTTTCACCTTCTCCTAAAATTTAATATAACAAATAGGTGACATACAAGAAGTTGTACAGGGCATATTACAGTCTTAATATAAATTAATAATGAAGTCAATTGTGCCATCTTTCCATTTTAGTGACACTATGCTGTGATTTCATGCAATCACCACCATAGTACCATTCTGTCTCACCTCCAGGATTTTGAAGTTTTTCCTTTCTGAAATCATAACTTCATTCCAGACAACTTCAACACCCTCCTCTGTGTCCATGGCCAAATAAGCAGCATCTATTCCAGGAACATTACGCTGATTCACCTGTGACACATGAAAAGAGATCAATATTGTTTCTTTTTAGTATGATATATATAATTATTATACACTTTTCTATAACATACTGCACCTCCTCTTTGCGTTTTTGCCAGCGCCCACAGGGACTCTCCTCCAGAATATAAGACTCGTCCTCACTCTCATCCTCATCCTCGGTAACAGTGGTTGCAGGATGGACCACAGGAGAAGTCACAGACATGCCACTGGGCTGCTGAGAGGCGCTGGACACGTGTCCTTCTGTAGAGTCCCCAGTGATGACCTCAGCAGGTGGCCCTCCTTTTTCCTCTGTTTCTGACATGATGGCAGCACTTGAAGGCCTCACTTGCTATACAGGTTAGTGAGCTGCAAATGACAACAAGTGGTATTTATGTCTCTTCCTCTGTCAGGGCAGGTTAGACGGTCACTCTATCTTACAGGGGAGCTGAGTGCTAAGCTATTCGATTAGGCTAAGGATAGTTTTGTTAGGAAAACAAACAGTATCTCCAGTATGTATGCCTCTATATTAAAAATACAACGCAGAAAATCTTGATGTAGGATATGAAATACAGACCAGAACTTAAGTTTATGTTCTTACACGAGTTGGTTAGAAAGAATGCACACAGATTATCACAGACAAGACATAGACAAAGCGATCTGTTCATAAGTTTTAGAGGTGAGCTTTAGCTGCGATATGAATCAGACTAACTAGCTTAAAGACTTTTTAAAGGTGTGCATTGCTGCCTACATTAGCATGTTCAGTCTTGCACTCTTTTGCTAACTTTGCGAGCTAACGAGCTACTTGAAAGTGCAATTTTTAGTGTAAAGTTTAGTATGAAAAAAGAAAATGTTACCGTTTACACAGGAGCATTGCACCACAGTTTGCCTGGTTTTACATGTTTAGTAACAGATGTAGCAAACGTTGTTGGAGAAAGTGGCCCATAAATTTTTGGGTTTTCCAGTCTCTCGCTCGGCCAGTAGTGGGAGGGGCGAGAGGCTTTTAGGTAGCACCAACTTCCACAAGAAAAAATGCTATGACAAGATTAATTATTAAGCTATATCTATATTATATATTTATTGTGACAAAACATACAATATCTATTTAAAACGTGCTATATAGAATTGACATGAGAAACAGTGCTTGTTTAAAGATTCGCATTACAAACATGGGTAACAGTGAAATGTATATCATACATTTTAAAACAACCACAACTTACAAATAAAATTGAAATGAAAAATCATGGACTGTGTGTAATGTATGGTCATAGTTGCATATTTACGATCCTCTGGCTAAATTATTGCGGAATGTTTACATTTTATGTCATATACGGAAGTAGAGAGGAATGGCTATCTTGTTATGTTTGCAAAATCCACCCACTTAACATCGCAAACGCTTAACAAGGTTTATTTTGTTCATAGTGTTCGGATCTTATTTTTTAATTTGTTAAGAAGCTACATTTTAGCACAAAATCTGACGCTATGGCGTCTTTTCTACGTTTATTTTCGTATGCGACACCGGAAGTTCTTGTACATAACTATCTTGTTTACTTCTCCTACACTGTTTCACAGCAGACCAGACGTTATCCTCAATTTTTTTGGACGGAAAATGATGCAAACAGACTAACCCGTTTGCAGGCGGATTTTTAGCAGTGGACATTTGTTTTGGGCCAACATAACCATGTGTCTCTCGACGGAGAGTCATATTTGCGCGAGGCCCTGCGCATAAACAGTGAATAACGGGTTTTCCAGCGGAGACGGGACGGCGCAGGGTCGCGTGAGTCAGGACAAACTGGGCATCTCTGTGGGCAAGCAAAACATTAGCAAGCTAGCATTTCAAAACAACAACCAATCTGTCATCATGGCTACGAATGGAGACAGTTTATCCACTGCAATGGGGGAGATCATACAGTTAAACGTCGGCGGGACCAGGTCAGCGCAAAATAACGAGCATTTTTATTATTATTGACTAACGCTACGTCCATCAAAACTGAGTGTGTTGATGAACGATGCATGATCATGTGGAGATGTGTTATGTAACTCACTTATGGGATTTGCACTGTAATCTTTTGCATCAAGTATTTAGACAGAACTGTGACTCATCGATTTGTACAGAATGGAGAAAAATAGTCCCATGTGAAGCACTCTACAAATACAAATTATACTGATATAGCGTTAGCTCCTAAATACATTTCCTTCCATCTGTAACTGTACTGTTTATTATGTCATCTTTCTTTTCATTTTTTTTCTTTAGGTTTTGCACTTCCAGACAAACTCTGATGTGGATTCCAGACTCTTTCTTTTCAAGGTATTTCTTTCAGTAACGCTAGATTTGTGAGTGTTGCATGTGTTTTCATATGGGCTACTGCACATGACTTTAAAGGAGTTTTGAATGTGTAAGGGACCTTATTTGTGTTTTCTAACATAGCTCTAATGTTTCTAAAACATCCCATGTTATAAAATAAAATACACAAATTCCTAATTTCTGAATTAGCTTGGTTGCCATGGTTTCCAGTTGTATTAGGCAGTTAGAACAGCGGTCAGAGGGACAAATTCCTGTTACAGCTGCTTGGTTTTGCATTAAAGCGCTGCTGATGTGAACAGCAGTAAAGAAAAGTAATGTACAGCACAAAAACTGGCCTCACATTAGAGCTTTGATGGTGAGGGAAGTTTTTGTGCTGTATATTCCTTTCATTTTTGTGCCATTCACATTATTAGCAGCGCTTTAATGCAAAACTAAGCAGCTGCAGCAGGAATTTGTCCTACCGTCCGGTGTTCTAACTGCCAATGTAACTGGAAACCATGGCAACCAAGCTAATTCAGAAATTGGCAATTGATTGGTGATTTTGTATTATGTAGTTTACTAAGTGGAAGGATATCTACTCTACGGGATGAAACTGGAGCTGTAAGTATGGCGTCCTTTTTCTTTACTGGGATATAGTCCAGTCATTATAATAGAAAACATTATAATAGAAACAGTACATTTTAATCTTCTTCTTTCTTTCAGATCTTTATTGACAGGGACCCTACAGCGTTTGCACCAATTCTAAATTTTCTTCGAACCAAAGAACTGGATTTGAGGTAAAATTTCCTTTTGGGTTTGTGGAGATTATAAAAACACCCAATGGTAAATATAATGTTTCCAACATGTATTACAGGGGAGTTAACATCAGCATCTTGAGACATGAAGCAGAATTTTATGGAATAACACCATTAGGTATGTATCTGGCCTGTTTCAGGGCAGTAGAGTAAACCTATGTTGTGAATTGATAATTACCTGCTAAGTTTGTGATTGCAGTATTATGAGATGTTGACTTACAGCTATGTTGTTTGTGTATCATACTGTTACTTCCACACTGTTCTTTCTTCCCTGTTTGAAATTCCCCTTCATTGTTATTGTGGTAATGCCACTTGTGAACAATCGGAACTGTACAAAACAAAGAGAAAGTATACAAAAATCTAGCCTGGTCTTACCATCCCCTCGTACTCATTTCGTACAGAGGGTCTGGCCCTACACAATTGATCTCCGTTTTCAGGTGGGAGGAGTCAACTCCTTTTAAAGTTTGAAACGATTGGATCTGATTTTACCCACTCGCTCGCCTGGCCTACAGCACCCGCCTCCCCCGCTCGCTGAATGGTCCGACGCAATTCAACCGATGTTAACGCAGCCACTGAGATCAGACCCAGACGTACATGTAGGGAAAATGATAATTGACCAGAGTTTACGGATGGCTAAGGCCAGGCTAACAATAATCATGTTCACACATGAACCTCAGTTGAATGTATATTTTAGTTCGACGTCTGCAGCTGTGTGAGGAGTTGGACCGCTCATCCTGTGGAAGTGTTCTTTTTCATGGTTACCTTCCTCGTCCAGGTACAGAAACAAGTCACAGAAACAAACAACAAACACTATTCATGTGTTTTAATTTTATTGATTATTATATTGATTATGTGTGATTTAATTCAACTCCTAACAGCCATTCCAGCACGAAGGTGCAGCGGTGTTGCCTCTGAAGAACGTCCCGGTCCAAGTGGAGCTGATCGCGATGGACTCCTTCCTCATCCGACTCTGACTGGAACTGCAGGAGCAGAGGACAGCTTCTCACTCGGTCAGCAAAAAGAAAACTGGTTACAGTTTACATACTGTAAATATCAAACAAACAAAAATAAATCACACATTTGCATTTCACATTGCTTAAAAGTGTTGTTGTGTAGTGCCTGTGGTTGATCCCCGGAAAGTGCTGATCGTAGCTGGACATCACAACTGGATCGTAGCTGCTTATGCACACTTTGTCATCTGCTACAGGTAACAGGGCAAAGCCGTTTAATAATGAATGTACATCCCTCTGTGTTATGTGCTCATATTTCTATGCACACAGCTGCTATTGTTGTGTCACTGAACAATAAATGTGTTTAATTAATTTGTTCATAGTCTCTGAAATACGAATAAGGAAGACTTTTACTGTCAGACTTTTGTTTTCCATTTCCATATCCTGCCAATATTTTGGGGTTCTATTGGGATATGATTTGCATACCCACAGGGCTGATAATGAATTGAAATAAATAAATACATATTAATTATATTATATTATCAACAGAATTAAGGAGTCTTCAGGATGGCAACAGGTGTTTTCTTCTCCTTACCTCGAATGGACCATTGAACGTATTGCACTAAATGCCAAAGTGGTGGGTGGCCCTCATGGAGACAAGGACAAGATGGTGGCAGCCGCCTCAGGAAGCAGCATCATCCTCTGGAGCATCCAAGATGGCGGCAGCGGTAGTGAGATTGGTATAACAGAATCTACTTTGGTTATACATCAATTTGAAATACAGTCCATCCACTAACAAATATGAAACATTTTATTTTATTTTACCATGGCAGGTGTGTTTAGTTTGGGTGTTCCTGTGGACGATCTGTTTTTTATTGGAAATCAGTTGGTAGCAACGAGCCACACCGGGAAGGTCGGGGTGTGGAATGCAGTCACACAGCACTGGCAGGTACAGCCCTACAGTAGGAGGTGTTACACCAGTTACAGCTGGTATTATGTATAATTTCGTCTACACTGTTTTTCCTGTGAGGCAAGATCGTTAATTTGATTTATTTTTAGGTTCAAGACGTTGTTCCAATCACAAGTTGTGACACAGCTGGTTCATTCCTGCTGCTGGGCTGCAACAATGGCTCCATTTACTACATAGGTATACACAAATACATGGATACTTGAGTTGATATCAAAATATAAACATACTGTATTTTGTACTTTTTCAGACATGCAGAAGTTTCCTTTGAGGATGAAGGACAATGATCTTCTTGTAACAGAGCTTTATCATGATGCTTCAAATGACGCCATCACTGCGCTGTCCGTCTACCTAACACCCAAAACCAGTAAATATATTCTTTATCCTACACTACAAAGCTGCTTTTCAGTGTTTATGTTGCTGTATCACTATCAACATATTATTGCTATGTCCATTCAGTCAAAAATGACATTGTTCTTCCAGGTGTGAGTGGGAACTGGATAGAGATCGCTTATGGGACCAGCAGTGGTGCAGTGAGGGTGATTGTGCAGCACCCAGAGACCGTGGGGTCTGGGCCTCAGCTCTTCCAGACCTTCACTGTGCATCGCAGCCCAGTCACAAAGATCATGCTGTCAGAGAAACATCTGGTGTCAGGTAAAGCCGTACAAAATGCTTGTATTGTGTCCGTTCTAAACTTTTCATAACGTAATTATCTTATCGTAGTGTGTGCAGATAACAACCATGTTCGGACATGGACTGTGACCCGCTTCAGAGGAATGATCTCGACGCAGCCGGGCTCCACTCCTCTGGCCTCATTTAAGATACTGTCTCTGGAGGAGACCGAGAGCCATGGCAGCTACTGCTCTGGAAATGACATCGGTAAAACATAAAAAAGAAAAGAGCATCTCTTGAATGGTATTGAGCTTACAAGATGAATAATGAATTTGTTTGGCTTATGCTCTAAGGTCCATTCGGAGAGCGAGATGATCAACAGGTGTTCATTCAGAAGGTTATTCCCATTACCAATAAACTCTTTGTGAGACTTTCGTCCACTGGAAGAAGGTTTTAATATTTCACCTGTATAGCACTGGAACATGCTACAGTGTACACTCCAGTATGTTAAAACCTGTCATCTGCTTTAGGATCTGTGAGATTCAGTCTGTGGATGGGACGACCATAACCTGTTTCATGGTACGAGAGTGTGAGGGCTCCAGTCGGATGGGGTCACGACCTCGGCGCTATCTGTTTACAGGACATGGCAACGGCAGCATTCAGATGTGGGACTTAACAACCGCAATGGACACAGCAAACAAAGGAGAAGAGAAAAAGAAAGATGGTAATTATTATCCTCTGAGATCATCAGACATGATCAGGTAAGTGGCTTTTATAACACACTGTTTATTGCACAGATGTCGGTGGACCCACGGAGGAGGAGTTACTGCAGCTTTTGGACCAGTGTGACCTGAGCACCTCCCGCTGTGCCACCCCCAACATTAGCCCTGCCTCATCTCTGCTGCACCACACACGACTGAGAGAGTCCTGCTCCAGGTCAGTCTGTGGAAAATCATGTTTAAAAAACCCTTCCATTTTCCAGAATGATTCCTTATTTTCTAAAGTTTCACCCCGTTTCCGTTCTATATGCCTCCTTCTTTCCCGCCACAGTCTCCAGTTACAGACTCAAGAGCCAATTCCTGAAAACCAGGCCACATATGGAGCCGTGAGACCGTACAGGGAGAGCCCACTGCTGGCCCGAGCCCGACGAACCGAGTCCTTCAACAGCTACCGGTAAATCCAAACATAAAGTTCAAACATTCAAGATTCAAGATAAAGAATCTTGAATCTTGAATCTTGAATAAGCTAAATGTAATGATAAACATTAATTATTAATTACTTATAAATTACAAACAGGGTTGTAAGACATCCCTCATTATTCCTAATTTCCATCCTATTACAATTTATTCATTTATTTGATTTCACACAACAAAATGCTACAAAATGAAAATGAATGTGTGTAATGTGATGGAGGTTACCCAAAACCCTCAAGGGACACAACACCTCCCCCAGTAAACTATATGAAAACAAACATAGCTTTAAGACATGACAGAAATTTCAAGTTGTGCAAAGATGTGTTACACAAGAAACAGGCAATCAGAAGTTAGTAAAATAAACCTTGAGGAAAATTACTCTGACACAGAAGCAATCTTTCCAAAGCTTTTTTAAATTGAGATATTGAGTGCTCTGTGAGGTGGGTTGGGAGTTTATTCAATATTATTACTGTGCTCCGAGTAAAGTGCAAACAAAACATCTCAGATGAGCCTCGGCAGGGAGGCAGTGTTAATCTTTTGAGACTAAAGATCTGTGCAAAGACAACACACACTTAAGGACAGACATGAGGACACACATACACACACATGAGGAGTCCCACCACAGATCATGCCATGAGAGAAAGTTTTTATTGAGCCACACCTCCTCAGACTAAA
>OMNZ01119548.1:21521-32817 GCA_900303255.1 Lesueurigobius sanzi
CAGGACTCTCTGACAAAATTAGACTCCCTTAAAATGTTTGTTTCAAGATCCACAATATGTAAACTTTTGATCAGGGATATTTGGGTACTTTGTCTAGTTGAAAAGCGTAAACAAACAGGTTTTTGTGTTATCATTCATATTGTATGAAATGTTTACATACCCTGACATTCTTAAAGGATATGTAAACTTTTGGCCACAACTGTAACTAGGTATAACCAACGTGGTAAATGGCCAGTCTGCCCCAGGGCAGCTGTGGCTGTTGGAGTGAATGAATAATAACGACAGTGAAGCGCTTTGAGAAACTTGTGACACAGACTTCTTAAGTGCAACATGAGTGTAGGCCATTATTATTACAGTATTTATTAGGCTACAGTCCTTTAGGGCTTTGACCAAATCAATTTAAAATGTGAATCAAATGTGCTGAATTATCACAGTGCTCATTATTATTAGTAATTTATTCAAAACATGTTTTCTCAATAGTACTTTCCTGTTTAGAATATATGCCACGCAGCGCTGTAGCAAAATTTTGTCCTTCAACCCAAAATGTTTGTGACATCCCTGGTTTAAAAAAACGATTAGCTACAGTGTGTGGAAACTCATGGACATAAAACACATAATAAACGTATCAAAAACTTTTTTTGGTATTTTCTGCGCTACGGTCAGTAGTTAGTACATAGTAGATTAACCTCTAAACTCTAAATATTATCAATGGGATTTTTAAATCCAGAGGCTGGACTGTTGAGCTCCATTAGACTGTTGTGTTGTTTCTCAGTCTGAGGGAAAGACTGAATGAACACAGTAGTTTCTTTATTTATGCTACAATTCACTGTGGAATCTTGGTTTATTTTGAACATTATTTAAAAAAATCAGATTATATATTTGAAATATTTCCAGACATTATTCACTCCATGTAGGATGAATAAGGCAGCATTTATCTGCACATTATCCCAATGCCTCTTGAATGTGTGACTCTCTTGTTGTGAATGGTATAATACAGTATGAAATGCACAGAAGATTAGACTAGTTTATTATTATTTGTGTATGTGTATTCTTAACCAGATTAAGAATACACATACACACAAGATGACCCTTTGACTGAGAATGCATAGTTAAAAATGTTTGGTTAAAAATAATAAAAATAGAATATGTATAGTATTTTGCAGCTAAATCACAAAATGTTCTTTTATTCTTTTTATTTTTTATTATTAATTACGACTGTGGGTCTCAAACTGTATAATATGTGTAACTGGTGGGACTTTAGTGTATAGAAAAGTATAGTCACTTTTCATGATTTGGGTTTCTCCTTGCATAGAAATACTTATGTCACAATTAAGTCATCGAAGTGCATTTCTGGTTAAGCCCTGGTTTAGTCCTCAGCTAGACCTGATTTAGTCCTAATATAGACCTCAATCAAACTGTGGCTGCCCCTTACCAGTCCTGAATCATGTCCAAGGGGATTGTCCCAGCTTCCTTCCTCCAGCATTAGAGACTTCCTGTCGATCAGCTGGCTCACGCTGCGGTGCAAGGAATGCTGGGAGAAGGCCTGGCTGAGGTCTGCCTGGCTGTGCACGCGCAGCACTGGCATGGTACTAAAGCACTGCCCGCTCTCCGTGATCTTTGTGTCTGATAGTGCCTGTGGAGAACACGAATGCATGTGATATGTGATATCAGGAATCATTTGGCATCACAGCATCCTGAACCTGGTTTATGACAGAACAGAACAAAGTATCAGGTCTCCTTGTCCAAATGAACCAATAGAATAAGTAAGATGTGGTATTATTTAATCACACAGGCAAGATTGCTGAAAATTGAAAGTACTTAAAGCTATAAGATCCAAATGGTAAATGTGTAGACCCAATCTAGAGATGACGATTGAAAATGTAATCATGATCTGACCATATGGCGATCTAGAGATTTAGAGAAATCTTTACATTGTGATCCAGGTCCTTTTTGTAACTCTGTTTTCGAACACCGACAGTCTACTTTTATCCACCCACTTAACTTCTGCTCTAAACGAGTGACGGGCGGATTCAACCAATCACAGTGAAGTGTGGACAGTGAGAAGAAGCTGCTCTCAGACAGTGGTTCTCAACTGGTGTAGCGTTGGGACCATAGAGCGTATAGACAATGGAGAGTAGCCTTTCCCCACAGCGTTCAGCACAGGCTCATGAAGCCAATTCATGGTAGCAGTTTAGCAGTTTTGAACCGCCGCGATGTTGGCCTGAGCAGTGCGCAGAGCAGCTCAGACCGGGACCTATCCAGACTGGAGAGGGCTGTGTTTTTGGACCAGTCCGGACAGGAGACTGCTCCGCTACTTTGTTTCTCTGATGAAACGAGAGCTCACGGACAGTAGCTCAAAGCGGTAACCAAACCGGAGAAAGCTACAATCGAAGGTTTACTTTAATATCCCTGGGAAACGCACACGCGCGGACTGGGTCCAAACACACAGCGCTCCAAAGAGAACATAGATCAGAACCTGCTCAGACCCAAGTGTGTTCTGGTATGTGGTGCACGTGCATGAAGCCATTACCACAAGTATGGCCTATCGCTACAGTGTTTATTTAGTATATTAAAATGATGTGCCATGGCTGCCTGCTGGACCTGGCTGCTGCCCAGGCCTCTGGCCCGGTGCTGTGTGCTAACGAATCTGTGCCTTGGCTACGGTGGCCTGATCATGTCAATCACCTCTTGACTCTCGCACATGAGACTTAAGTGTCGGTCGGCTAACGTCATTTACACCACGTATGGTTAAGTGTTTGCAATGTTAATTAATTAACAAATTAAATTAGTATTTTAGGTTCAAATGGACACAAATCTTGTTTTTCTTCATTCTACTGGTGGTCAGTTTTGCTCAAATAGAAATAGAGGCCTGTCTCTAATTCTGGCCTAGTTCCAATACAGGCCTGGTCCTCCATGCGATTGACTAAATAAATTATTAGAGGATTTACGGTATGTTGAAAAAAGACAAAGAACAGGACGGTGTAGCACGTGGTAAGACAAGCGCTTGAGGGTCATATTAAAAAGACTATTTCCAATAATGAGTTAAACAGGGGTGAAAAAGTGTCAATGGAAAGTCAATAGGAGCTTCCGGAGCCCGCCCCTGTATGCTAACTGGCTTCACGGAGGACTAGTTAATTGTACCTCCATTGTTTATACGCTCTATGGTGAGGACCCACCATCACCCTATGATCACAAGCCGCAACCCTACATTAAAATATTTATTACAAACTATAAAATATTGTCCAGCTTAAATCTGATGAAAATACTGTAAAATATAGTATTTTTTGTCAGCTTATTGTTGATTTAAAGGTGCACTATGTAACATTTTATGTATATCAGTGTGTATTTGACCTTTTAGTGACGCAATGGCTGGAAGGGTGCAGCATGGTTGCATAGTGCACTTTTAAGTATTGAATAAATCTTTAAAGCTGAAATCATGATCAAAAACAATATTTTAACAGACTCAGGTTGTGTTTTTCAAAAAGATAAAATAATCAGCTACCCACTGATAATGGTTCTGCGTCTCAATTTTAGGTCCCGACCCGCCAGTTGAGAACCACTGCTCTGACAATAGTGATATGAAATTACATCCACCCTTAACTTACTCACCAAACAAAGGCTGATCGGGAAAAAATATTAGAGAATTTTCTGCTTGAAGATATCGTGCAAAAACTCTGCTTCTCCCTTTCAGATTTATTGGCCCCTGCCCTCCTTGAACCCACCCGATTAGAAGTCAGTCTACGCAGAAAGACTTCAATATGTTTTATATGGTGTTAAACAGAGGTGCCCAAAGTATTTTACACGGAGGGCCAAACACAAAACTGTTTTACATGGAGAAAGACCTTATTCTACCAGATCTAAGATTAAATGACCCTTTAATAACTGTGCTATTGAGCAGGACATGCTGGTTAGCTCCTTAGTAACTAGTAATAATCTATTCAGTCAAATTAATCAAAGTACACTGCAAAAAATGACATCTTCATAAATGAACATTTCTGGATTTAAAGGGACTTCACCTGATTTTTTCATAGTAGTAGAATGAAATTTGTTTTTCCTCCTTAAGTATATTGAAAATGCAAAAATGAAAGTTATACTGTACATCTAAATATAAAGCATTTATTGTCCATTTCATGGTTTCCATGCTAGTTTTGTAGCTTTATGACCCTAAAAAGTGACCCGCCATTTGTGAAATGTGCTTATAAAAACATCTCTAAGAAGAAACAGGATTTCAGAGATGTGTTAGGAAACTGTCAATTTATTTTACTTGCTTCCTCTTCCACTATTTCTAATTGAAAAAAAAAAAAAAAAAAATCAGGTATAGTGCCTTTAAGTAAAAAAAAAAAATGTCAATTGAAATAGATTTTTTCAAAATACAAAAAGGGTGAGCTCTGCAGTGGGATCCAGGTAATGGTGTAACAGTCTGTAGAACCAGGTGCTCTTCTGGGACATGAGGCCTATAGTCCAGGATATAGCAGGATCTTGCATGAGACACGTACTGCGTGAAATGAAAAATTGTGTGGCAAGAATAATCCGAGGCACTCTGTTTTCCTTTATTCTACATGGACATGCCTATGCGGTTCGACAACACAGTGTCTTCCTCAGGGTGTCAAGTAAAATGTCTTTTTACCTGATGATTCTTGCCACACACCTTTTCATTTCACGCGGTACATGTCTCATGCAAGATCCTGTTATTTCCTAGAAATAGATTTTTGTTCTTTTTTAAGTGCAAAAGATATTTACTTATATTTTATGTGCAATAAGACGTTTCTTTTCTTAAATGCATAAAGACGTATTCCTTTGACAGATACATTTATTTACCAACTCAAATCAAGGTCAAATTTTACAAATTTTAGATTCGTTTTTGCACTGTAGATTCTCCTTAGAATCTCAGCACCATCTCGAGGGCCAAATGAAACCCCTTGCAGGGCCGAATTTAGCCCCCGGGCCCCACTTTGGGCACCGCTGATGTTAAATATCACAGGCCACGGCACACAGAAGGCATGCAGAAGCAGGACGACACCACACAAACGCTCCTACCTCTGAATACACAGTGTAGCTTTTCAGAATAACATTGCTGACCTCAACACTGTCTGCTACAGAGTCAAACTGCAGGGGGACAACAGAGGAGGCAACATTTAGGACAGACATGGTAAAAGTGAAGAGCCGTCTTACTGTGCGTCGATCAGTGAGCACCACAGAGCCCGAATAATGTTTAGAGCACAAGTCAGGAGCGGCCCTCTGAGACAAGAACACAAGTGCAGGTGAAGGGGGAGGGCAGAGGGAAGACTGATAAAAACTAAGATCAAAGGTTCAAATGGAGGTTTTATCATTAGAAATTAGTGAAATAAATAAAACAGGTGCAGCAGGAATACCTAAATGTATACCGTATTTTCCGGACTATAAGTCGCTGCAGAGTATAAGTCGCACGAGCCAAAAAATGCATAATGAAGAAGAAAAAAACATATATAAGTCGCACTGGACTAGTGTGGTGTACAGTGCTAACATAACACATTGATGGTTATTCAGCTACTGTACACAAAACATAAACAGCAGGTATGTTAACGCAGGGGTCCCCAAACTTTTTTGACCCCCAAAATTAACATGTCTTATAATCATTTCAAGCGGAAAAATATATTATATTGCGTATTAGTTAATTTTGTTATTTGACACCATTTCACAAACATGCTGTCCTAAACTATACATTATATTATTAAACAGTGTTATTTTTATTTCTATTTTATCTTGAATTCATCTGCAGACCCCTAGGTCAGGGCTTCCCAATCCCGACCCAACCCCAACTTTGGGAACGACTGTGTTAACATATTAACAGTTATTCTGACTGTTCTAACTATAGCATAAAGAACAGAGTCATTGCATCATTCATCCTGTTATCTCTGTCTTTTCTTACATAGCTACTGTACATAATAAGTATACATGAGAGATTAACTAATGAAAGATAAAAATAGCTCACGACAGATTTTGTCCTTCAAAATGATCCCTAGCGAAACTACTGCACCTGAATACAAGTCGCAGGACCAGCCAAACTATGAGAAAAAGTGTGACTTATACTCCAGACAATACGGTCAATTAAAATGTAAAACATGGTAAACGCACTAGAAGCAAAATTAACAAAATTACATGTAATATATAATATGTAAATGTAATATATATATATATAATAATAAAAAAAGACATTAAGATGATTTTTTAGTGAGTCTTCAAACACCAGTACTATCCTCACTTCACCCTCCAGCTCACCCCCCAAAGTCTGTTTTATCTCACCATATACGCCTCTCCACGGGCTTTACTTGTCTTCTGCAGCATCACCAGTGGAGGGCGCTCTCTAGCTGCTGGATCTTTCCTCAAAGCTCTGCGCAGAGAAATTACACATCTTAAAAAAAAGATGCTGTAACAAATACATTACAGCATAAAGGAATAATTGAAGGTGGGTAATAGCACGTGCCAAAATGACCTTTGCAGCACTAAACCGATCAACAGAGCCAGCAGGAATAGGCCGAGTATTGAGAAGAGCAGGATGAACCAGAGCTCCGAGTACACAGGTGTTGGCGACATGCTGACCCCTTGTTTATCACTGTCACTGGGCTCAGCGGGATCTGAGAAAGACGACACAGACAAGAGAGAGCCTCATACAGACACGCCTTTATTAATAAAGAAACATTTATGATTTCAGGTGTTTTGTACGTTACCTATTCCAAAGGAGGGGCTGTATTTGATAACTGGAGTTCTGGCACTGCCGTTTTCAGTGCTACAAGTCACCTGGAGTGAGAGGACTAAAAATAAAGACAGGGAAACATTTATTATAAAGTTGTACTCAACATAAATATACTAATCAAAGCACATTTTGTAGGTGAGTGAGTTGTGTATGGGCTGCACTGACTTTTCTGTGAGGTGAGAGGGATGTGGAGGAAGCTGTAGAAGCCAGAGTAGACCCTCAATTTACTCTCAGTCACTGTGTACTCTTTGAGGGGCCCATTCAGAGAGAAGGACTCTGACCAGTCCAGCCACACAGTGGTCACGTTATTGCCCACCAGGAACGGAGCAACATACTGTGGGGCTGAGGGAAGGATTGTAGGTTATTCTAATGTAAATATGAATAAAACTCATACTGAAGAGGTATTTGTTGTTACCTTCAGAAAGTGTCGTCACTGTTGTCCAATTAGAGGCAGTGCTGCCAATGTCATTAAAACACACAGCTCTCAACTCATAGTTGGAGTATGGCTTCAACCCTTTAACACATGGCATGATTATGACCAATAATACATTTTCTGGAATATGTAAAACTGAAAGAACAACTAAATCAGGAATTGTTCAGGCAATTTTCTTTATGTACTGTATGTTATAAAATGCTTGAACCCTCAGAGGGGGAACAGTGGTAGGTGTAGTATATACATTAAAAAGTAAAATCTAAGAAATCCTTTGTAACTGAATTGTCAGTCCACTAACCTGTCACGTTGTAGCTACGGCTCTTTCCAAAATAACAGACTTCTATTCGGCCCTCCGCACACGGCAGGGGCACAGGCTGAGCAGGCTGCGGGCAACGTGATCTTAGATGAAGCTCACAGCTGAACAAAAACAAACACTTTCAGAATATTGTTGGGTTTAAAGTCCTCAATAGTAGGTTTTTTAGTGTAACCACCTGTCAATGACTCCATTGGGAGCAAGAGGCTGGTCCCACTCCAGCTGCACAGAGCGGGACGTCAGAGCAGTGGGGCGGGGGGCAGGCTGATGGTCCGGAGGAGCAGAGATGGTATGGAGCTCCTTCAGAGGACCCTGACTGCAGCACTGTCAAATCATTACGAGATAAAAGAGTAAGAGAGTATTGTATTTACAGGGTAAATATGCTGTAACACAAACAATTGGTTGTTTTCACGTGTCATCACAACATTCTAAAGAGCCTATAGTTCAACATTGAGCTGGGGGTCAACTGAAAACTGGAGCAGCTGAAAATAATTTGTTCAAAACTATGGTAACTGTCAAAATGCACATTTCTTGTCTTAGTTTTTTGCTAATTTCTCTGTAATTCTGGGCCAATTCACATGAAACAAAAAATGTCACAATGTTCAATGTCTTCTGCACATATGAGCTAATGTCTAATTATTTTCTCATAAAGGTGTCCAAAAGTGGTGACAATATTCAAAAACATGTGCGTGATGTTGGCCAGTAGAAAGGACTTTCAGCCATGAGAATAATATGGCAGCTTTGTGAATCACATCACCATCAAATAATGATCAGGGGAAACATTTGGACATTTTTTGGCACCTGACCCCAGCTGAAATACAAATATAGAATGTGAAAACAACTAATACATTTGCTGTATATTACCTGGAAACAGGTGCAGGCCTCTACTCCGACCCAGTAGCGAGTGTAAGGACGTAAACTATGAATTGTTTGCTGTTGGGACGTACCTTCAGACAACTTAGAAGGGAAGAACATAGATATATTAACATTTAATCGTTTTGTGTCAAGGAAATGTACAATATTTCAGAAAATGTGAACTTATTCTCACCACAGTGTAGTTATTGTGATTTTGAGAGAAAACCCTGTAAAGGCTGATGACTCCATTTGGTTTGGTTGGAGAAGGTATTTTTACAACGGCAGAAGTAGCAAAAACATTGAGAAAAACGGGGTGGCGTAGACCCTCTGGAGGGGCCGGTCCTGTTTTCCCATTTGCCCATGGACTGGTGGCATGACCGGCCGAATTTACTGCCAACACCTGCCGGGCATAGAATAAACTACTATCAAAAACGACACACCGCAAAAAGCACACACATCACAGAGTGGGTTTCCCTTTTTATTTTAGCTCATGAACTCTTAATGGAGAAGGCTTCTGTTAATTAACCAGTTACCACACGACCAACCAAAGGATACAAGTCAATCCACGGGACCATCCATCAAAACTAGCACCAGCGCTGAGAGCAGAACCTTTTCAACATGTGGCCTATACCAACATATCTGCATGACAATTACTTTTCACCTTCATCAAGGAGTTATTCACAGGCTCACATACCCACGGCACACGCCAGACTAATCTTATTTGTGTGCTTGTGTTTGGTATAATTAGAAGGTGTACAGGGTGCGGGGTCACTCGGGGTGGAGATTTGCATGTGTAAGTCATCTGTAGCCTGTCAGAAGTAGTGCAGAAGGCAGATGGATGGGTCCGGCCGCTAGCGTGGAAAGAGTGCTCCTGTGTGCGCCGTGTGTGTCGTCCGGGGGCTGCCGAGGCGAGTCTGCGCATGTGTATGTGTGTGCATGCGTGTTAAGAGTTGAATTAACCTCAATAATAGTCAATTAGGCTGTGATCAATCAGACTGATTGATCTAAGTGACAGCACAGATGGACTGAGATGGGCGAGAGGAAAGAAGAATGGAAGATGGGCAGAGGAGAAAATGGGGGAGGAGGACAGAGGGAGGGTGGACGGGACAAAAAGGTGCAGGACATTATGGAGATTGTTGCACCTTTGCACACTGAATTCCTCGCATCAAATGAAACGCACCAATATAAGTTACGTGCACTAATATAAAGGTTGAAAGATGTCGAGGCATTTGAATAAAAGACTTGATAAGATGTCGACATTCAAATAATAAAAATACATCTTTGCTTCTTGCACATCAGTGATATCAAAGCAAACTGATTGTGATGTTACATGTGCTATATTTGTGAGTCGTGACATTTGTCCTCGGAGAAATCCTCATGAAATTTTGTGGTGCTTTTAAGGGGGATGACAGAAAATTATGTGAGTGCCCATTATTCTGGATGACTTCATCCACGATCCGCTTTCATGCTTTTAGTAAATTCATTGACTTTTATCCTAATTTCCACCTGCGCTTAATATGTTATTCTACAAAATTTATATTCATTGCATAAAGCAATTGGATACCCTTTAAAGTCTACAATACTCTTTTCATTTCCGACAATCATTCTCTGAAACCTTTGTTTTCAAAGTTCGGCACATTTAAGAGCACACTGCAAAAATGATGTCAAAATGGCTGAATGTAATATTTCGTGAATTAAGCAGGAGCTCACATCCAAAAACAGGTTTTACACAGGTAGCAGCAAGTCAAATTGAATCCTTTTTAATGACTTTTTAATATTAATTCCCAAATATTACATTTTTAATGCTGCAAACACCACAAATCAGTGTGTATATCATTTCCATATTCAACAGAAAATTTGATAGAATGGACACCTTTTGACCAGAAATACTGTATGATTTCTACCATAACTGGAGTCTAGACCCTCATTTTTGTAAGTTTGACGAACTTCTGCTGTAATATTAGTTGAACAATTTCATTATTTTCCAGGAACTTTTGATTTTATGCTTTTTAATGACGTTTAAGGCCTGATTCAATTCATTTAATGACTTTTAATGCTTTTTAATGCCCCGCGGAAACCCTGAAAAAGTCTAGTAATCGTGCTGGACCCAAAAAAAAACAAGAAGACCCGCACAGCTTGTATGCTCTCAATATTTGGAGCAAGAAATAAATATTGGGAGCATGTACAAGCTTCTTGTTTTTGCCTGAATTTAATATTTTACCAAAATTTTAGTAATTCTGACTTTCCAATTACAAGTCTGCCAATGGAATAAGATTTGTGGTCTTTTTTTTTTTCAAGTAAAATTAAATATAGTGCAATTTGAAGCGCAATAATGATATTTAATCTAATTTTAGGTTCAATAAGATGTATTTTTCTTAGTACAAAAAGACAGATGATTTTTCTTTTATCAAGATAATTTTACTTATTTCTTGATTAGTTTTTGGAGTGCACAGTGTATATACTTTATTTAGAGAGAGATGCTAAGAGACATTACTATATTTTTTTATTTTTATTCTATTTTATTATTATTATTACTACCAGTTTTACAAACTTATTTTCTTCTTTGGTGGCACAATTCCTGACTTTTTCCACCCCCCATGTGATCTTAAGAGCTGTTGTAACAAGTGAATTTCTCCATTGTGAGATGAATGTATTATCTCATCTTATCTTATCTTATTTAAAGTTTTTACTGGACTAAATTTGCAACACTCTCTTTGTAATTTCCAGGTTTTCTAATTTGTCCAAATGTGGTCTGTTCTAATGTGTTACCTCGACCAGTTATTCTCAACTGGGTCGCGATCCAAAAGTTTTCCATTTTCAATATCTTATCTATTGAGAAAGTATGAAAACACAACCCGGGTCTGATAAAATGTTGTTTTGGTGATGATTTCAGGTCAATACTTAAATCAACAATAATCTAGACTTCAGCATTTTACATTATTTTCAACAGATTTAATGTGAG
>OMNZ01119548.1:32837-68574 GCA_900303255.1 Lesueurigobius sanzi
GTTTTTACTGGACTAAATTTGCAACACTCTCTTTGTAATTTCCAGGTTTTCTAATTTGTCCAAATGTGGTCTGTTCTAATGTGTTACCTCGACCAGTTATTCTCAACTGGTGGGATCTTATCTATTGAAAAAGTATGAAAACACAACCCGGGTCTGATAAAATGTTGTTTTGGTGATGATTTCAGGTCAATACTTAAATCAACAATAATCTAGACTTCAGCATTTTACATTATTTTCAACAGATTTAACATGAACAATATTTTATTTGTGATAAATATTTTTATTTGTGTCACGGCTTGAGGGTGATGGGGGGGGGGGTCCCGACACCACGGCAGTCGAGACCCACTGACCTGGACATGGTCAAAAATGATACCAATGGTTTTACTGTATGTACAGTTATTATGAGCAAGAACCTCTGTGTTTACAAATAGACCCTTTCATTGTAAACATTTGGGGCTTAGCTGGAGGCGGGAGGCTAGATCCCTATATATTTCCTTTGTAGCTGTTGTCATAGTAACGATAAACAAATGTCTAACTGTTGTTGGAAATATCAGATAAAACCTTATTTTATCGTCTCAAATGTCATTCCTCTTGCTCTGGCACCTTAAGCCACAACAGGATTACATTTTTTAGTTGGAGTTTTTTTAGTTTTAGGTTTAATCATATTTCTCTTGCTCACTTCCTGCCTCCAGCTGATGTCACTGATGATGTAAACAGTGAAAGGGTCTATCCAATGTAAACATCTGTAATATACCTCTCTGCACTGCCAACTCGCATATTTTATATTCTCTTTGTTTTTGATTCACTAGATATGTTTTCTTGCTTCCTTAGAGTTTTGTATTCGTTGTACATAAGAGATATTTATTCTATTATTATAAGTATTACTTTGCACATTTATTTATTACCTCCTGTGTGTTCTTAAGAGCTGTCGTAACAAGTAAAGCTCTCCATTGTGACATCAATAAAGTCTTATCTTATCTTACGTCTAACTCTTTCCCCAGCAACAGGCATTAAAACCGATCTTCATCATGACCTGTTGCTTAAAAGCATTGCCATTTAATATCTCCTATTCCAAATTATAAGTTCTATAAAACTTTTCTCCCCGGCAACAAGCGTGTCCCCCCTCCAACACTTGACGCCTTAACGTGCCGGCAGGCTTTTGGCGTGATGAAGTTTTGTGCCACATCGGCAGAAGACAAAAGTTCAGCTCTAAAGTCGTCTTAGATCACCTTGCCCTTCGTCTCCTGGTAAAAGGTAGAGCCGCTCATGTCTTGGCCATTATATCATCTGCAGACTTTTTACTGCTCTCTCTACTCCCTTGTCCGCTCTGCTCCTATTGGGCCGTCATTTGGCTTATTAGACACAAAATAAAAATATATCCCGTTAACTCCCCGCGGCAGCCAATGAGCCACCATGGCAACAAACGACTTCAGAAAAACTTCCAGACTGTCCCGGAGGCTTTTTATTGGACAGTGGGACTGCGGAGATGCTTTAAGCACGCTGATAGGACCAGAGAGCTTCTTGGCGGGTGCATCTACTTAGGGTGAAGGGGCTAAGTTGTGTGAAAGTGGGTAGTAATTAAAACCAAACATAAAGCTGTCAATAGGAGCTTATGACCCAGTGTAATTAGCCTAATATGATTTCTCTCTCTTCACTCTGATGTGCAAACCGAATTGACTTATTGTCCTTGTGTACGCCTGAAATACAGAAAAAGGATTAGAGCCCAACAGATAAATTAATGTGTGAGGGATACGCTGCATAAACAACCCAGGTAAACTAATAAAACGATAGATGACAAGTACGAGTTACAAGTTGCTAGGGTAAAGAAAAAACGAAATGCAACATAAAATACCCAATCACTATCAGAGCGTAGTTATATGTACTCATTACAGGACCACTTTTGGAACATGCACTCAACACGCTCCCTCCCACTTAGATCACATAGCACCGGTCCCCCATTGGCAAACACTCAGGGGACATGTAGCGGTCACCATTAAAAGGTCTTTCCAATACAAGCTCTGTTACCAAGGGGGCTAACTGTTAATTCGATTGGCTGGCTGGTAATCAGGAAGTGGAGTGCACTGAGCGGCAGGTGATTAATGGCTCTGTTGCCTGCCCGTCATCTCCCAAGGCCCCTCCCTCCCTCCCTCCCCCTGTCATAAATTAGGAGCCTCGTAAATAAAGACGGCACCACAATCAGGCAAACTCAATCAATTACGCGGGTTCTCTGGCCCGGGCTCGCGCGTCTGACAGGCAGGAATGCTAATGTTATTGTTGCTTCCAAAGGGCTAGCCTGTCAATTAGTGTGCGGACGCCGGGCGCAGCAGCACGGGTACGGACCCCGCCATTTAACACCTGTCTGATTACACCTCGCGCGTTACCGTGTCAACAGCCCGACCGTCCTGTGAGTGACGACAGCAGTCAGCGGGTAAATGCGCGCCCGTGATTTGTGTGCGCCGCTGGACGTAGGCGAGATATTTCAGCGCGAAAACAGACAACATCGTCTTATGTGTCATTCATATCGGGGCTCATCATGAAATTGCATTTACGAATTATGATAAACAATTGAACTCTTTCCCTTGTCTCCGGTAGAGGACAGGAAGGAAGACATATTTCTGCCAAATAAAGGACAAAGGAAGGTTGGGAGAATCTCTAGATATCATCAAAGTTATATTTGTAATTTTTATGGCGATATTAAACTCAATCAAGCTATTTCTGAAATAAAATTAGAACCACTTTGAGAGTGTACTGTATAACCCTTGGCAGGACATGTTATCATCTCTTTTTTATTACTTTTCCAATTCAAGCTCATCTTTGTCATCAATTTAATATTTATATTAATTGAGACAGAAACCTATTGACAATAACAACTTGAGAGTGAAACCATCTCCACTGTCATGCTAATGAGCCTGGACTACTGGGAGCAGCACGGCCATAGGGGAGTGTCAACAGACTTAGAAGTTAGCCCAGGGTGAGACAATACAGAGGTGACAAGCCATATTAAATATGAATAGGCTAAGATGTTCTCCTACTTTTAGCACCAAGAGAGGAGGCATTTAGAGGTTAACTCCTCCTTCCGGTTTACTCTTAAGAGACCCACAGTGTGCTCAAGTCTTTAGTAGCTGATGACGATCTTTGGACTAAGATCAAACGTCCTATACTTCAACTACAGAGTACAGATGAAGACTGAAGAATTTTTGCATACGATAATATTTATGTTATGACCTTCCCTGAAATTTTAAGCAATAGTGGTCACATTGTTTTGGTCATTCTCCCACAAAGCCAGATATGCTTGATAGAAGTAATGGATTCACTTTTCAGTAACTAGGGATAACCTTTGCTGCCTCTTGGCCAGGACTCCTCTTGAAAAAGAGGATTTTAATCTCATCGTTAAAAAAATAAGTAAACAGCGAGTGATAATTCATTTTGTTTCCTGATCATTTACAGTTTTATACTGTTTTAGGGTTAGGATAAGTTATATTACCGAATTGTTTCCTTGGAATACCATGCTATGTATTATTACTATATTTTTTATTTTTATAATTATTATTACTATTACCTGTTTCACAAACTTATTTTCTTCTTTGATGGCACATTTCCTGACTTCCTGACCTAAGAGCTGTTGTAACAAGTGAATTTCTCTATTGTGAGCTCAATAAAGAACTATCTTATCTTATCTTATGTCCATGCTGTTACCACTCTATTACTGTGCAGCAAAGTAAACGAATTAGAGGAAATGAGCTGAAATAAAGTACATATGACTATACCTGGTACTGGTATTGAGTGTATGGCTGCAGTCCTTTATCTATGTACACAGTGGAGGTGTTCCTGTAAACCAGAGCGGCTGCATCACTTCTGCTCATTTGCTCCTTTCGCCTGTAAACCTCGTAGTGGCGGATCACACCGTGCAGCTGAGTCGGAGGAGACCAGGTCAGCACAAAGGTGGTCCCAAAGCCGGTCTCCTCATCGGGCTGGAGGTCTAACGTCGGAGCTGCCTGACCAGAAGGGGGCGCCTCTAGAGTGACTACTGATGACCACTCACTGGAGGAGCAGCCCAGAGCAGTGCAGGCCTCCACCCTCACCTCATACCTAAATACAGCAAATGAAGAAGCATAAAACAATGGCCAGATACAGTATGTATTGAAATCAAGCTCATTTTTGTTTTGTTATTTAGATTTTTTTAGCCAATGTTTGCGAATTACATCAAAAGTATGGTTAACAAGTACAGCAGGAATCGTGTCAAGAAGACAAGGAGTTAAATGAAGACAAAGCTGACAAAGAAGCAGTGCACATACAAATATACATATATATTCATACATATACTGTACATTCATAACACACCACAATAACAAACCTAAGCCTAAAACAATAATAAAAATGTGTTTTTCTTGTAACTGGAATATTTGTGTTTCTTGTTGGCACGGTTTTGCCCTGTTAACCCAATTTTATTTAACTTACAAAGTAAACAAAGAGAAAACAGAGTAGAGACTTGGTTTATTTAGGGTTTGATTCAGTCACATTCATACTGTAGTTTTCAGTGACATTACTTGTATTTAATCAGGGAAGAATATCTCTTACTGTTCAGCTAAAGGGCCTATCTCACCGGCCTGGAGACTAGTTCGCAACCTCGCAGAGACTTGAGTCTCCAAGACGTCTCCGCGAAGTCTCCCGGTCTCCAGGGAGTTGCCAGAGACTCGGAGAGGTCTCAATTCAGTTGTTGAGACTTCGCCGAGACTTCGTGGAGGCTAATTTTGAAAATGACCAGGGAGACGTGTCAACGAGGTCTCTAAGAAGTCTCTTAGAAGTCTCCGAGACTTCGCCGCAACTGAATTGAGACCTCCCCGAGACCTGATGGAGACTTGGGAAAAGCCTCCAACGAGTCTCCTAAAAATTCAAACATGTTTGAATTTCCCGCAACTTCCTGGAGACCTCCTGGAGACTCCACAGAGACGTCTCGGAGACTCAAATCTACCCCAGGTTTTGAATTAGTCTCAATGGGAGGTGAGATAGGCCCTTTAGTCTCCGAGAAGTCCCCAACGGTGAGATACTGCCTTAACCTAAAGGTAAATTTTCCCTCAAAAAGAAAGTAGACTAGGCGCAGTAAATGATATCACTTCATTTGAATGTTTTAGTTTGAAGGGAACTAAAGGTGGGTAGAGCAGCCAAAAAAAAAATTACTGAGAGTAACGTTACTTTAAAATATTATTTCCCAATTAGAAGTAAAATAATTACTCAAGTAAAGCTGCACACACACTAGAGGATTTTTAGCCAGATTTTTAGTCTGAGGAGGCGTGGCTCAATAAAAACTTTCTCTCATGGCATGATCTGTGGTGGGACTCCTCATGTGTGTGTATGTGTGTCCTCATGTCTGTCCTTAAGTGTGTGTGGTCTGTGCACAGATCTTTAGTCTCAAAAGGTTTAAAATCCTCTAGTGTGTGGGCACCTTAAAGGCACTCTATGGAAGTTAAAATTAAAAAAATAATATATTTTCCACCCCCTACATGCTCCCGCGCTCGGTTTCGCTCTGAGGTTGTTATTGCCAATCGGTTTTTGTCTCAGTAAGCGATCATAAATCGGATCCAGCTGGTAACGTAGACCTCCATTGCGGAAAATCCAGCGATGAAACATCGATGAAACCGACTCGTTGTCATGCAAATGAGCCTGTACTCCTGGGAGCAGCAGGGCCATAGGCAAGTATCAACGACTTAGAGAGGAGCTCAGGGAGACAATGGACCCTCGTTAAGTACTTAACAGGTACTTTCAGCACTAAGAGAGGAGGGGCCTAGAGGCTGACTCCTCCTGCTGGTTCACTGCCTTTATAAACCCACAGCGTGCTCCAGGCCTTCAGTAGCTGATGACGATCTTTGGAGTAAGATCGAAACGTCCTACACTTCAACTACAGAGTACAGATGAAGACTGAAGAATTTTTGCCTACGATACAGTACATGTATATAAAAAGATGTATTTTTCTTGCCGTTTACTGACCTGTGGTGTGGAAGCAGCCCATCCAGAGTGACATGTCTCTCTGAAAAGGGACTGTCTTCTGGATTAAACTCAGTGCTCAAGACTCTTAGCTGGACTGGATCTCGTTTGTGCACAACGTAACGAACTATTTCTCCATTTGGACGGGCCGGAGCGCTCCACTCTACTCTCAACTGAAAACATTTACAAACGAAACATGACTCATTATTACGCAGACGATAACATGCGATAGACAAAAAAAAGCCAACAACTGTTCCACCTGGCTGGGTCCTACGGGAGTGAGCGAGGGAAGGCCCACACCAGATGGAGACGACTGGTGTGTTTTTGTGGTGGCTACTGCGCTGCTGACGGCTCCTTTGCTGTTGTTGGCCTTGATGACGTAGCTGTACTCCGTGTCGGGCAGGAGCGTGAAGTCGTGGAAGTGCATCTCGGTGCCAATGTAAACTACTTCACCGTCTCTTCGAAGCTCATAGCCCGTGATGATGCCATTGGGGCGCAGTGGAGCCGTCCAACTGATCTCGGCTGACTCAGAACCCGTCACCTACAAATGTAAAAATATTTGAAAAAAAACCCCCAAAACTTTCCTAACATCCCAATTCTTCACATATTTTAGGGTCACTTTTCAGGGTCAAGGTCACAGAAATGCTACCAAAAACTAGCCTGCAAGTTTATGAAGTTGATACAATACACTGAAGATGACCGTTTTGTTCCACTGCTACATAAAACAGGTAAAGGGCCTTTAAGAGCTCATTTAGTTAAAGTGCAGTTACCTGTAGCATTAATAAAAAATGACCAATTTAAGCATTTGTAAAGCATTGGTAAATACTTACTTCATCATTTATAAAACATTTCTTTAGAATTCATTAATCATTTATAAGCACATAAATAGGGACTAACATTACTGCTCAGACCATGAATATATTTAGAGCCCATAAGACATTAATAACAAACACTTTTTTCCTGACTTTATTTCCAGCGTCTAGCTGTTATTGCACCAACTCAGGTGCTTAGAAATTATGAATTAAAGAACAACTAAACACCAAATCAACTTTTTTTTGCTGATTAACTGTATAAATGGGTGTCTAATAGTGTTGCCTACATGTCTCCATAATTACTTTGACATTTTAGTGCATATTTGTAGAAATCTAACTTTTGTGCTTAAAACCGTCTGTGTGGCGCCCTCTCGAGGGTAATATGGCATTTGAATTTTAGAGTCTGTCACCTAATTGGTTCAACCGGCGATGTGACGCCACAGAACTGATGTGAAGTGAGCAGCTCTGCCGCTGTGGGGAATATAAACGGCTCCGCGGCCGCAGAAGCCTCCAGGCACGCCCCTTTCACACCAGTTTTTGAATTTGGTGGATGGGCGGAGTAAACTTTGGGACAGGGGGTGAGTTGGTCTTTAAGTATTTGTCAGAGCTTTACAAATGTGTTACAAATGTTAAAGTGTGTGTACAATTTATAACAATTTCTAAAGTCGAGGATCTACAAATGACATCAGTGTCTAGGGTAATTTTTATACATATCATATGTATAAGTACACTACCGGTCAAAAGTTTTGGAACACTTTTTCATGTATTAGTTTTTCTTTATTTACCTTGTACTGTATATTCTCACTGGCATTCAAGATATACACATATGGCATTATTACGTTTCAAATAGTGCTGTCAATTGATTCATTATTTTAATCAGATTAATCACACTTTTGATTAATCGCGGTTCATTTTATTGTTATGATTTATTAATTATTTACATTTCCTTGGCATAAAACATGCTAATTTTAACTATTTTAAGAACATTTTGTTACGATTTCAGCTTATTAGTTTGATTTAATGCTTATTCAACAACAGTTTGTGGAAAATTCTAGTATCTTACAATATAAATAACAAATAAAATGTATTTTTGGGTCGTGGCTTGTCGTCCGATGGCGAGGTCCCAATGACATACCAGAGAAACAATGATTTATAGAAACGCCTGAAGTAAATTTACTTTACCAAACACCACTTTCTTTGGAGTTTGTTCGGTCAAAGCATGTGAGATTAATCCATGATTAATACATTCATTTTTTTTGATAAATCGTGAGTTAAAGCGTTAACTTTGACAGCCCTAGTTTCAAACAAAAAAGGTTGAAATATATTCTGTTGACACTTTTAAAAGCCTTAAGATCTTCATTTTTGCTCAAGCCTTTGCTTAGTTTCTTTTGGTATTTTTGAAATAGTATTTTAAGTCGTGTTGTAAAGCACTTTGTGGCTTTTGTCTGTGACAGGTGCTATATTAATAAAATCACGACCTTATGAAGCTCATTGAGGAAAAGCCAAGAAAAAAGGAGGCCAATTTTAAAGAATTTAAAATATAAAGGATATTTTGAATTATTTCACAATTTTTCATTTCTTACATAATTCCATGTGGTCATTCATAGTTTAATGCCTTCAATGAGAATCATACAATGTTAATAGTTGAAAAAAAAGAAAAACCAATACATAAAAAGTGTTTCTAAACTCTTGACCAGTGGTGTTACGTATATGTAGCAATGCTGATTGTGCAACATGACATAACATGATGTACTGTATATACTGTACCTTAAGTGTTGGGGGAGACAGCCCTGTGGGCGTGGCCTCATCAGTCACTGTAGAAACAGTAGCACTTGTGGTGCAGCCACCGCTGGTGCAGGCCAACAAAGATAACTGATAGAAGGTGTGCGGCTGCAGATCTGACAGCTCTGTGTAGAGATCTGCACCTCGATAAACCTCATCATCGTTTAGTTTCAACACATACTCAGTCACCCGTCCGTTTTGTGTCTGGGGGTCACTCCAGACCACTGCCATCGAGCTGAACGTAATGTTGTTCACTGTGGGGACATCCACTGTGGCAGGAGGAGCTTCCAAAGTAGTGATGTTTGTATAAGGGCTGGTGGCACACCCTTCAGATGTACAGGCTGTGATTGCATAACTGGAAAACAAATGCAACAGGTTCAATGTATTTTAGTCTAAAACTACTACAATTATGAATTGTTGTAGTACCTGTATTTTGAAAAAGGAGTGACATCTTCATCGTTGTAGCTGAGTACTGTCGGGTCAAAACTAAATGTAAAACTTACATTGTTTCTGATAATTCTGTAAGACTGAAGCAGTCCATTTGGTTTAAGAGGAGCTGTCCAGGACACCACAACCTCAGTGGGACGTCCTGAGACATGTGTGACTGTGGGAGGGGCAAGGCCACGGGGCGGAGCCTGCCTGGTGGTTACTGTTGCCCATGTGCTTTGAGTGTGACCTGCAGGGTTGTATGTTTGGACGCTAAATTGATACTGAGTCCAGGGACGCAGCCCAGTTACTGTGTAGGAGAAAGTTTCTCCTTCATGTGGAGAGGATTCTTTGAACAAAACCTGGAAGAATGAAAAGATCAATGCATTCATAAAGGATTTATTATCCACCATCTGCATTCAATGGAGCTCACTTACTTTGCCACTTTCAGTATCCTCACCATTGCTTCTCCCCCTTCCTAATTCATCTATACTTCTGCCCAGTAAAATATACTCTCCAATAGGCCCGTTAGGCTCTGTTGGAGGGCCCCAGGTCAGAGACACTCGGTCTGTCCCTATGAACAGAGGAGTGGGAGGAGGCTGTGAGGCAGGAGGAGCAGCTGCAGTGGCCACTGGTTGAGAATAGGTGCGTGTGCAGCCTGCAGAGGTACAGGCTTCGAGAGTCAGATTGTAAACTGTCCAGGGCTCTAATCGTCGAAACAGGAAGCTGCGAGACTGTCCACTGAACTCCAAGTTCCCCTCACTGTACAAGTTATATATCTAAAAAGAATCAAACAGACAAGGGAGATTACTGTTGTGTAGTAATATCCTGTGCTATACTTCGTCACTTTACATATTACATAATACTTCAAATACCGTTATAACCCCATTTGGAGAACGTGGTTGATCCCAAGTCAGCAGCAATGCCTTGCCTTGCTCTCTTTGGTCCACAGTGAAGTTGGTGATGTCAGCAGGAGATGCCTCGAGGGTCTTAGTTTGTACCCATGGACTAAAAACACTGCCTGGAAATTGAATAAATATCTATATTTATCAATCTGTGAAGGTCAGAGGTTACATTAACTGAAAATCCTCTGTCAATGATATATTTTGAGTTCTGACAGACAATTTTGAAGGTTGTTGAAGGATTGAAAATCAAGCTCATTCTTTGAAAGCTTTACACATACATTTTAACACAATGTAGTTTCCAAATTCATGTTCCATGATTCTGCTCACAAATGATATCTAGATTTGCATCCATTTATCCTGTAATCTGTGTTTTCTTACATAAATAATACTAGGTATATAGTGAGAGATTAATTAATGAAGGATAAAGAAGCTCACAACAGATTTTTCACAACCCTGTCTGTCAAAATAGCGAAACCACTGGCGTAGGTTCTCAGTCGTACAGGAGTTGTCCATCGTAGGCAAAAATTCTTCAGTCTTCATCTGTACTCAGTAGTTGAAAAGTAGGACGTTTCGCTCTTTATCCAAAAAGCTTCATCAGCGAATGAGAAAAATTTGACACGCTTGTGCGTTTTAAGCTGAAAACCAGTAGAGTAAACCTCTAAGTCCCACCTCTTTTGGTTCTAAAGGCCCAACTATTGGCCAGGGCAGGGTCATAGACAGGTGTGAACAGCCGTAGAACAAAGCCCAGGTTGAATCAATAGGAAGGCAACACGCAGTAATTAAGGTGTGAATAGGCCAAGATGTTTTCAAACCTTTAGAACCCAAGAGAGGTGGGACTTAGAGATAAACTCCTCCCACTGGTTTTGGCTTAAAACCCACAAGTGTGTCAAATTCTGCTCATTCGCTGACAAAGCTTTTTAGATAAAGAGCAAAACGTCCTACACTTCAACTACAGAGTACAGATGAAGACAGATTTTTTGCCTATATTTATGAATCTATATGATACTTGTAGCACAATGAGAGCTATTGAGCAGTATTTCCAAACTACCTGCTCCGTTTATGGCCTCCACTTGAAAAGCATAGTCACTGTAGGGGTCAAGACCAAAAAGTGATGCCTCCAAAGTTGAACCCTGAAAAGAGACCAATGTACAGAATGAACATGTACTTTATATAAGAGCTTAATACGACACACAAACAGTAGTGCGTCAGTAGACAAAACACCACACATAAAGGGGGGGTTGGATCTCTTGGCAAAATGTAAACGGAACAAGAGAAAATTAGTCACACAAACAAATCATGCGTGCATAAGTGCAGTATTTATTAAACAGGGACTGAAAAGAGCAACGCTACAATAGAAAGCTAAGATGACATGACGTGGGATTTGCGATATCAACATTGGAACATACAGGCTCTGTCATGGTAAAGTAAATAAACACCAGAGGAGTGGCAGAGACAGAGAGGGACTGGCAGGCGCGCAGCTGTCCCTTATGGGTGAATTCAAAGCCAGCAGATTGAGTGTTTGTGTCACACATGCATCCTTTCATAGCGAACACAAGCAAACAGCGACAAAGGCACTGCGAGTGGTGCCAGTAGCTTTAGGCACTGGGACCCGGCCCAACGCCCTGGCACAGGCTGTTACCATGTGCACCGAGTTAACCACCATTTACTAATTGATAAGAGAAACCGTGTTCAAAGGGCTCTGGCATTGGATGACATGGAAGAAGCATCAAGCTCAAGGATGTAGTGTGTTTGTTTATGCCAAATAGCTTTGGAGCAACCACCAGTTTGATGCATTTGGGGCTGTGTGTATTAAAGAGGCACTTTTTTTTTCTGAGTCTGCAGTTTTTCAGAGAATTTCACATACACAAGCGTACGTAAAGAGATTAGCCGGCCTTCCACTCATTGCTGCAGCAAGAGGATCAAAAAGTCTCCAATTCAAAACGAAATCAAATGAAAAAGCCTGACAAATCACCGTGGCCTGGCACCGAGGATGAACCGTCGGCACAACAAGGCATTCTGCGTGTATTCAGTGTTCTCATGTCTGCAAGCCAACATGTTTTTCAGCCACAATAAAATAGGATTAATAAGCCCCAAGACACCTAGACACAAGCTAAATCCTCCCGTAAATCACAGCACTTCCCCAGCAGTGAGTGGGGAAGGAAGGGTTTGCAAGGCAGAGTGGGAAAAATGTGGTTCAAAATAGAAAAATGGAAATAAAATGCAAAAGAAAAAGATGTAAAAGTTGGATGTGACTATTTGAGGGATCAGTCCAATACTCTATGTGAAATGCGTGAACTTGTAGGTCCATTTTTGTTAGCTTTTCTGTGACAGTGACCCTGAAAGTACTGCCAGGAACTGAAATGTAAGAAATTAGGCCACGACTAACAATTTCATTTACTTGCCCTCTCTTTTATTGTTTGAAAACAAAACAAAAGAATCAGGTACTGGGCATTGGATCTTAACAAGTCACTGGTCTCATAGCGCGATGGGACTGGTTCCCAACATGTCAGATAGAGTACAAGAAGAAGAAGAAGGAGGAGGAGGAGAAGAAGGAGGAGGAGAAGAAGAAGGAGAAGGCGAAGAAGGGGAAGGAGGAGGAGGAGGAGGAGGAGGAGGAGGAGGAGGAGGAGGAGGAGAAGGAGAAGAAGGAGAAGAAGGAGGAGAAGAAGAAGGAGAAGAATTAGGCCACTACTAACAATTTCAAGAAGAAGAAGAGGAAGAAGAAGAGTACAGAGACAAATGCTCTTTTTGCTGAATAGGTAATGGATCTTATCATTGGAAACAGGCCAAAATTCTATTCTATTGTGTCTTTTTCGCTTTTCTTTCCTTACACCGGTGCGTGTCCCAAGCCAGGAGAAATGGAGAAATGGAGAAATGGAGTAAGATGGAAGGCCAAGGGCACCCAGGATAAAAAACAAACTGTTCAAATTAGCATGCAAATTACACCATCACATACACGGCATCTAAGTGGCCGCTGGTTTGTTGACCCAAAAACCTAAACCCGAAAGCAAAGAAGAAGATCGAACTCCAACTCTAAAAAAGGAAACAAAGAAATTGAGGATACTGGGACAAAGAGAAAAAAAGTGTAACTGGGAGAGGAAAAGAGATAGATGTTGCTAGGGGGAGAGACAGATTAAGTGAGCGAAAATGAGAGATCTCTCTACCTTAAAAGCCAGTGAAATATGTGAGGCATGTGGCCTATAAAACGGTTAACATATGCACATTGTCAATAGCAGCATCTGGCGCTGGCACCTTTTATTGGAGCGTGGAGACTCTGCAACACGCCTCTAGATGGCAATAGATTCAAACACTTTATCACGGAGACACACTGCAGTAACGGCCTCAGCGCTGCGCCGCTCTCACACACACACACACCGGTGCGCTCCCCTCACACACACACACAGACACACACACACACACATACAGACACAACGCACACCAGCACCGCGCGGATTTAATAAAAACATGCAAACGGGCAGTAATCACAAGTACACTGCCATTACCTGCCATTAATCGCTCCCACAATAACTGTTCCTGCGGCCTTTGCTGTGCCTTGCATATGCATCGGAGCAAGGCCTGGACACAGAATGATCCTTAAAAGTCACAGCGTGGACCAACGTGGGCACAAGATATACATGAAACAATTTACCACGCGGCAAAATGCAATCTTTTTACATGCACGCAAAGAAAATGTCAAATTGCTCTCAAAGCTATACTAAAAAATCTCAATCTACTTGTAATAAGACTGCTCTTGAAGTTGTTTTTATTCATTTCAGTGTAGAAAACTTATCCCACTGACAGATTTCTTGAACTCAGTTGCTCAAATCGAGGCCAAATTTACCCATTTCAAGAAAATACGACTAATTTCTAGATTACTTTTTGCAGTGCACCCATTTCGATTCAGCAAACTTGTGATAAACCTACATTACTTTTACAATGCTCACACTTTTCACACAGCCACATTGGCAAATTTTAAAGCTGTGTAGTACACCCCCCGCCCCCCTCTACGTCTTCACCACATTTTTCTTGGGCCTACTCAAAGGAAATATGCAAAGCTAAGAAGTCGACATGATTTGTTCCAATGTAAAACCATGAAAAGCCTTCCTGTCCACCTACAAACCCTGATGTGCTCGAGCGTGCGCGCGCGGGGTGATCAAAGTTACCAATTCATCACCGCAAATGAAAAGGAGCAGACCGGGAGTATGTGCGGGGAGGGGAGAGCGGTACAAACAAGACCGGACAATGATCGGACGGAGAGAAGACGGAAGACACGGAGAGAGCTCTTGCTAATTTATACATTAAAGAGTCCTCAGATCTTACACGGTTCAACACAACTTAGCGCAGAGGGCAAGAAAGCAATCTATTCAATCTTTTATTTCCCCATTCCCTTTGTTGTGTACGAGCCCATGCTACAGTCCGCAGTTCAGCACATTTACGGCCTTCACAGGGTCAATTTGTGTTTCATAAATACTTAACACGCGGCGTACATACATCCTGCGTGTTTTATTGCTTATATTTTTGTAGTTGTTCATTGTTTTGCCGCCCTGTGTGGCTGTGGCAAACTCTGACGTTCAGGTGGAGCGGCACGGTGCAGCTGGGGGGACAGTTGCGTGACACTAATTAAGAATAACCATGTGTATTTGTCAAAAGAATTATGCTGATTACGTAGCGAAGGCCCTGGGCGCGGAGGGGGGATAGAGACGGACACGAAGCAGCATTAGCATATGGCGCACACATACACATGCGCTCGGCTTTCTTCTTTTTGTCTATCACAGGTAAAAGTTAAGTAAGATAGACATGAAAGAGCCACAGCTAATGTTAAGTGAATGCGTTCCCAGCCTTCTATGGTTCCTCTGCACTGTAATATCGAGTCCTGGGGAGATAATAAAAGCCCCACGCTGTTTTTCTGTTTCTTATGTCTCACACTTGCTTTAAATCGTATTCAATTCACCAGTTTTTTTATCCCTAATTTATTCCTGTTTACTCAATTGAATTCTTTGTTTGGGTCTATTAGTACAAGCTGTGCCCTGACCAGCCCTGTGAGAGCAGTAATTGTTTTGTGTATCTGAGGTGAGTCACTACAGCACATGCTGGTCTCGTGCGCCCCATGCCAAGCTCTCGGGCCAACTGTGTGTATGTGTGTGTGTGTGTGTGTGTGTGTGTGTGTGTGTGTGTGTGTGTGTGTGTGTAGACTTATTTATATGTGCAGGCCTAATTCAATGCTGCCAGAGCACATGCCCTGTATCTGTTTGGAAATGCCCTGCATGGGTGTCCCTGCTAGTCACAGTGTTTCAGCCATCCCTGACACGTCCAGCTTCAGTGCGACACAGTGGTGCTATTAGGCTTGTGTTTTGTCTGTGGCCTGAGCAGAGGAGAGTCGTCTACAGGGGTCTGGAGCGGACTCGTCCACTTCACACCGACAGCTATGATTAGCTGTGGTCGCTCTACACCCCAGGAACTCAAATAGAGTTTGTGTCCATCTTCATATGTGTTTCATGAGTTACAGTGAAAAAGAACATATACTACGACGATTCACAGTAGCACAGTGGTTAGCTCTTGTGCTTCACAGCTAGAAGGTCCCGGGTTCGATCCCGGGCCAGGACGGGGCCTTTCTGTGTGGAGTTTGCATGTTCTCCCCGTGTCTGCGTAGGTTTCCTCCGGGTGCTCCGGTTTCCCCTACCACTAAAAACATGTACAATAGGATCCCAGGACTCCCCTGAAAAAGAGATTCTTAATCTCAGTGGGACTTTCCTGGTTAAATAAAGGTCAAATAAAAAATAAAAAAAAGTACTCATGAACTAACTAATTAAGGCAATGAATTCATATTCTTAATTCATCATGATCATGATGAATTCTTTGCACAGAACAGAAGATACAGAATGGGGAAAACACAAACCTTTGTAAAAACTCATTATTAGATCATCATTAGTTCATTGTGAATAAGTGCCTTAAGTGTTGAAGTGTGTACAAACAGATAAGATAAAATTGACATTCAAGACAAAAAAAATCATGATCAATAATCAGCCATTCCTTTTCTTTTCACACACATCAATTCATTTTGTCAGTAACTGCTGTTTTGCTATTTTATATTATAACACTTTTGATAAGGCACAGCTAAGTGTTCATAATGAAGATACTGATGAGTTTGATTTTGTTATTAGGTTTATACAAAGGTGTGTGATTTCTCCTGTTTGTAACTTCTACTGAAATAATTCATCATGATCATGATTAATTACTCATGATCATTCATTCATAATTAACTGTTAACTAGTATTTTATCATGAAAAGTAAAGAAATCACTTTAATTCATGATGAACTCATGAAGGAATTCATGATGAATAAATTCTTTTGCTGCCGATTTCTGAACATTTCAGAGTAAGTTTGAATTACTAAGTAATCTTAGTGAGTTACTTTGCTATCTTATAACAGAGTAAAGGTGCCCACACACTAGAGGATTTTTTTTATCTTTTGAGACTAAAAATCTGGCTAAAAATCCTCTAGTTTGTGTCCAGCTTTAGAAACTAATCGGACAAACAACAAAGCTAAAAGAGGAAGAAAAATGTTTCTTGTTGCAAGCACCACACAGCAGATTTAGCATAGACATCAGAAGTGGCTGTCAGAGATACTTCTTTGATACTATCACAACTATACTACTTCCAAAATAAACACTTGACAATAGCACACACTTAACATTAGCATCTGAATGGGCGAGTCATCAAAGTTTCTCTTCTATATGCGCTCTCAAATGCCCTTAACTTCTCGGTGAAGTGCAGACCATCGTATCATAGCCACTGCACTAAACACCCATTAAGACAAGTGGAAGGCCCTACAGAAGATGGCGTGGCTTCTTCACAGACAAGACAACACAACCCTGTCATTATGGAGGCAAAAAGACGGAGCAAAAGACGACAGCCACAAAGCTCAAAGAGAATCATGTCTGAGAGCAAGTGAAGAAGAGGCTGCAAGCGGACATGGGATGAATAGCATAAAAACCTCTTACAATGTGGCCGAGCAAACCGTGATGAACTGCAGTAATGGTAATGGATAGATAAATGGGCAATGTATCTGCAACACTGGAATGAACAGAATAATCAGAGCAGGGGAAAGAGGCGAGAAAAATGAAGAGGGAGTCTTGTGGTCTGATTATTTGGCTGTTTATGCAGAAAATCAAGAACCATCCAATCAGAGTTAGGAACTTCCAACTATACACCAAGGGCCTAAAATGCACTGGTGTCACTGTCACGCCTCTTATGAACATGTTTTTTTTTATTATAAATATTTTAACAGTGCTACCCTTCAAGCTGCCTTACTTGTTTGCACCTCCTTCTAGAAGAGAATTCCTATTAGGTGTCCTACTTCAATTAGAGCTAGTTTTATCATAGCAGTGGTTCCCAACCTGGGGGGCGAAAATACTCCAAATTCTGTTGGTTTGAAATAAATCCTATTTGGACACATTTTTAACGTTTTAATTAGGGCTGTCACCAACGATTATTTAGGTAATCGATTAATCAGTGGAAAGTGTAATTTTTTAAAAACTTTTTACCACATGAGGCTAAAGTGACGCCATTTGAGGATGTCTTGATAAACATTTTTACATTTAAACAAGACTGAGTAAACTTAAAGGCGATATAACCAATGACTTCACAAAAATACAATGCGTTCAGGACGCCGGCGGTTTTGGACTGGGGGCCCAGCCTGTTTCCAGCCTGAAGAGGGGGGGCTTCTAGGAGAAAAGGTTGGGAACCACTGGTCTATAGGACTAAAATAGAGCAGGTCTCTTCTGTTCAATCTAAATAAACAGTCTAGCCTAGGTATAGCCTTAAAAAATGAAATAATATTAAAGGTTTATAAAAACATTATAAATTGAAAAGTTATGAAAGCATTTTGCTGTATTTTCAAGTATTTGGTATTTTCTTTCTTGTAAAATATTTGGTCAGCTGCTTAAGATTTTCAATGGGATTTTTATTCCTGGAATTGGGCGGAGCCTCGAGTACTGAGCTCCGTAAAGTGTTTTCTGTAAAGATGCAGCTGGCTTTACATTAAAAACAAATTCCTTTCAATAATGTCCTAAAACAACTAAACCATCTATGGGAATAATAGATAAGAATCCACACAAACGTAAACAGATACATCAAGACATGTATTTATGTACTCACATGTGACTCACAGCAGGTGGCAGTTGTTAAACCCCTGTTAAAAGACTAACAGCACATATGTGATATTGTTTACTTGTTATGGTCTATAAATGTGTATTCTGGAAAGAATACACAAAAAAAATTATAATATGCTTTAACTATCCTAAAAAATGATTACAAACTGAGAACTGGTGCACACACAACACCAGGTTGGCTTAGATACACTGAGTGCCGACTTGTCCTCTCCATCCCGCTCTCTCTGATGGGCCTTAATGGTAAACTAACAGATTGTAAACATGCTGCTCGGTCTCACTCATTTTTCCCCCAGACAAAACTCATTCTTTTTCCTCTTCTCTTTCTTTTACGCCTTCATTTTCTTCCCTATTTGGTCTACCTTTTCCACCCTACCTACCCCATCCCTCTCTTTCCTCCCTCCTTCCGTCTTTTGCTTTTCCTGGGGTATTTTTTGAACAATGTGTCCTTCATGTACGGTTGGTTACGGGGCGTACAGAAGGACATCATTAGCGCTGGTGGTTAAGCTGTAATTTACACCATTACCGAGGTAGGGGCCATTTTTATTGCCTAGTAAATTTCAGCTCTGAAATATTTAGACCATATGGCTCAATTTGTGTAATAACCTTAATTTCCAAGCACCCTTCAGCTCCCTTCAGTGCCGGCTGTTGTTGGCGGATGGCGGGGTGGTGTGTGCGTGGTTTGGGTTTGAGGGCGCGTGCATAGACAATCGCTAAAAACAAATCAAGCAAAAAAAAAGGGGGGAAAAAAAGAAAATAAATGAATATACATACACTAGCTCTCCTATACACACTAGCTATTTTCCTTTTCACCTGCGATTACGATTCACTCATTCACACAGCGACATGCGCATGTATGTATGCATGGTGCTAGCAGATTAATAGGGTGTCAGCTTGTGTTTGGGTGAGGGAGCGTCAGGCGTTGGCCAGATGGTTCTCAGGGATGATGACTGTCAGGGGTCCTGCTCTGATCAATGGGATGTATTACTACAGCACACATCCATACACATACTGTTGCACATGGTCAGAAACTAAATATGTTAGGCATGCACACCATAGGCATGGCCGTATTTAGACACGTGTATTGCCACAGACTAACGCCTGCGCACACGCACACACACATAACACAAAAGCTCCGCTGATCCCAAGGGCCACTCTGTAACATCTGGAAAAGCCAAGGGGGAGAAGGAAGGACAGGGAGAGGGAAAGAGGGGGGAGAGAGGGAGCAGGATGGGGAATTGGTGTGGCAATGAAAAAGGATGTATCAGGCAACAAAGACATCACTTAAATGTGCAAAGACAAGAGAATAATTAACACGAAGAATCAAAAAAGCTTAACGGAGAGGCCGTGGTGACCAAGAGAAGAAGCACCTCAAAGACGAACCAATGCACCAATGGATTTTATGGCTATTTAGTTGGTTGCAATATCATTTATGCTATAAATAAATTTGATTGAGCAAAAACACAAACAAAAGTCGAGGAAAGTGAAACACAGAACATGAAAAGTGACCTGTGAAGGATGTGTTGGTGACTGGCTACACACTACAAGATTTAAAATCTTTTGAGTAGGACTGGGTAAAACATTGATTTAATCGATTTATCGAATTTGTAGCTAAACAAAAAAAAAAGTATGTTTCTAGCCCATGCCTGAGAGGACTGGAGTTGTGAAATTTTAAAGAAATAATTAAAAGCCAAGATTTTTTTTTTAAAGGAAGGAATTCCACACATGTCCAGCAGAGGGCACTGACACTGTCTTATGGCCATACCACCTTTGCTCTGCTTGATCCGGTCAGATTTCTGTAGTAGGCCCGCCCACCTGGCCCAGAGGCCTATCAGATATCATTGAAATCCATATTATACTGTCATTTGTTTTACCTACCTGAGACAATTTCTAGCCAATCCAAGTGCAGAGAAACTTCAGGCGTAACTTATGTATGCGTCTATTCACTTTAAATAGTTCTGGATGGCAACTCGTACAGCGAGACAGAAATGTCGGGTAGAAAAAGTTTGAAAGTGGAGCACAGAAGAGAGATGCGTAGAAGGAGAAAGAGCTTCACAATAAAGAGCCGATTAGCCACAAAATCATTAGTCTTCCTAAAAAATAAATTCTAAAAGCACAAATAGCAGCTAAACCACTAAAGGACCAGCTGAAAATATAATTTATTTTCTAAAATGCACCTGAATGCAGAAAATCACATCTGAATAAAAAAATTTAAAAAAATCGAATCGAAATTGGAGATTTAAAATCTGTGTACAGACCACACATGTAAGGACCGACATGAGTACACACATACATGAGGAATCCCATGGCAGATCATGGCTTGCGAGAAAGTTTTAATGAACCACACCTCCTCAGACTCAGAAAGACAAAAAATCTAGCTAAAAATCCTTTGTAGCCAGCTTAAGATTTCTAAGGTGAAGTAAAGTAAAGCGCTTAATTCTGTCTGAAAGGTGCCAACCGAGGAGAGTGAGAGTGTTTGAGGAGTAGAGGGAATTTGTGAGGGAATATGTGAGGGGTGTACCATAGAGTGCGAGGGGATGAGTGTGTGTATGAAGTGTGTAGTAGAGAGAGAACAGGGAGGGGGGTGACTAGTAGACTATGAAAAGTAGGTTTGTGAGGGGTGGACCATAGATGGGATAGAGTGAACACAGTTGTGTCTGGTGTGGCGGGGGCCGTGGGTGATATGTAGACCATGGAGAGTGAGTTTGTGAGTGGCGGCCCATAGAGAGAGTGTGTTGGGGCGAGGAGTGTGAGTATAGAGTGAATATAGTGTCTGGTGTGGCGGGGGCTGTGGGTGATATGTAGACTATGGAGAGAGAGTGTGTTGGGGCGAGGAGTGTGAGTATAGAGTGAATATAGTGTCTGGTGTGGCGGGGGCTGTGGGTGATATGTAGACTATGGAGAGAGAGTGTGTTGGGGTGAGGAGTGTGAGTATAGAGTGCATATAGTGTCTGGTGTGGCGGGGGCTGTGGGTGATATGTAGACTATGGAGAGTGAGTTTGTTGGGGTGAGGAGTGTGAGTATAGAGTGCATATAGTGTCTGGTGTGGCGGAGGCTGTGGGTGATATGTAGACTATGGAGAGAGAGTGTGTTGGGGTGAGGAGTGTGAGTATAGAGTGCATATAGTGTCTGGTGTGGCGGGGACCGTGGGTGATATGTAGACTATGGAGAGTGAGTTTTTTGGGGCGAGGAGTGTGAGAATAGAGTGAATAGTGTCTGGTGTGGCGGGAGCCGTGGGTGATATGTAGACCATGGAGAGTGAGTTGGTGAGTGGTGGACCGTGGCACGTGTGTGAGAGACAGAGCCTGTGCCAGGCCTTGCGCAGGGCTCTGTGAGGCCGGCCGCCTGCGCTCTGTACCCTCATTCCGTCCGATTGCCATGACGACCCCATTAATCAGCCAAGCTGGCACAGAGCAGTGTTCCCAGCCCAGCCTGAGATCAATACACAAACACCAAATAGACACAGACACACAGCAAAACATCCATGAACTTCTCAGAGATAGTTAGTAGAGAAAGTATCACAATAAACACAAGAATTGTATAAAGCCAGGTGCATGGTATGAACAATTATTTGAATATATTGTACTCTAAACTATTGGTTAAATTTAACAAAACAAATGTTGGCCATGGATCACAGAGGATCAAGTTACCAAAAAAGATATTAACAATCAGCAAACTAAAACAGCATGCCGCCACTAGTACAATACTTAATTTCCACTTTGACCAATGAGCACATCTGATAAAGGCAACAGTGTGACAAATGACCGCCACAAAATAAGTCTATGCCATATCAATGAGCTCCTCTGCGTGCACATACACACACAAATGCATGCGGCAACAAACACAAAGGGCTCCATATCAATGAGAAGGTGAAAGGTCTCCATTTACATCTTGTATTAATTATGAGTGACAAGCCAAAGGTCACCGAGGCAGAAGAGGCCACTTGTATGGACAGAATATAGATCTATACTAACTCTCTCCTCTTTTTTTTTGCCCTATCCTTCCCCTATCTATCACTCTGACATGGTCCACTCTGTACCATTCCTTATCAGGATGAGAGTCTTTCTCCTTATCAATGTAATATCTGCTTTCCATATGTATGTATATGTTAATGAGTTCTCTCTAGCAATGTCTTGTACTTCCTCTGATTTCGTTTCATTACAGAATGTATGGTACTTATACAATATTTAACAGAGGAACAAAGAAGCCTGTTATGTTCTATTATGACTTGAAAAGTGAAAAGTATTTGATAATAATAATAGTCAAAAAACCATAAAGCAAGGACTGGCTATTGGTTTCTTTCACGTAACATCACAACGTTATAAAGAGCCTATAGTTCAACATTGAGGTGGGGATCAACTGAAAACTGTCAAAATGCAGATTTATAGTCTTAGTTTATTGCTAATTTTTGTGTAAATCCTGTGTCAATCCACATCAAACAAAAACTGTCACAAAGTTCAACGTCTTCTCTGTCGGCACATATGAACTAAAGTCTAATCATCTTCCCATAAAGGTCTCCAAAGAGGAGACAATATTCAATATTCAAATACGAGGTGGCAGCTCAGGAGGCCAACTGATGTGCCCCACAGCTGCAATGAGACATTCCCCACCAGTGGATGCAGTGTGCTGCCTCACACAAGCGAATGTGAGTTCATATGCATGTTGTATAAAAGGCTTAAAGCCTCACTGAAAAGCAGATGGCTCAGGATTGCAGGGAGACGTATAAATACATATTTAAGCTTATGTAGTAAGTTAATTTATAAAGTCTTTGGGTTTGGCGGTGCACTTGTGAATATACCTCCACAGTGAGAGCAGTCACAGCAGTAGAGTTGAGAGTGGGGTCCTGTTGGTGCTTCTTGTAAACCAGCCTATAATGGGAAATGAGACCGTTGGGCTGGTCTGGCTCACTCCATTTCAGATGAACTGAGTAAGCGCCTGTCAAAGTACAAAATAAACAAGTGCACAGTTAGAGTGGAACCATTTACTATGATTTCAGCCCCCCAGCAACACTTTGTCATGTGACCTATGAAACTCACCATTCGCAGCGACTGTGGGAGCAGTCATGCTTTGTGGTGGTGCCTGCAGGGTCTGAGCTAAAGCCCAGTGACTCAGAGCGGAGCCTTTGGAGTTGAAGGCCTGAACTCTGTACTGGTAGTAGCTGAAGGGCCGCAGGGAGGGACTTGCATCAACAAACTCAAGGGGCCCGCTGGTCCAAATGAACACCAGCAGGTCTTCAGAGCTTTTATTTGGTCGCCTACAAGCAAACATGTAACATCTAATTGTATGATTCCAGCATTATTCAAGATTAACTTGGTAAACAAAGTGGTGGACATCTTTCAGCTCTGCAGTGAAATAAAGCATGTGTGCTCACGTCTTTCAGATCGTGTCTAAGGCTTTGGCTGATGCAAGTATCTGGATGTCTTGGTAAGCTCTGATGTCTGAACGTTTGTGGCCTCTTATGTGGTGTGTGTAAGAGAGATTTTCCCGTTTTGCCCAAGACCCTATCTGCAGGAGTCTGGTCATGCCAGGTGTGTGTCTGTGAGTGTGTGCAGTGCTATGCTAATGTGTGTTTCCTCAGGACTTAAAGGGCTTAGTCTGGTCTGACCCTGCATACAGATCACACACTCTTTGGTCAACAAGCAGACCACGACCTTCAGCATGAATTATTACACCCCTGTGCAGACCTGGACCACCTCTGTAGCAGTGGATCTCAACTATGGCTGCACAATATTCAGCTAAATTAATGTTATTGCTATATCAGGTCATGCAGTATCCATATCAACGCCACAGGATATAGCAATACCAATGAGGACTGAATGCTAAAATGTGCAACAGTTCTTATTGTGTATACATTTTCTCTAATTTAGCATTGTTTACACAATTTAATGGAAAAAAAACAACAAATTCCTTGTTTTTGCAATCCTAATCTCAACTATGGAATTCAACAGAGGAAAAATCACCACAAGCACTCAAAAGGTTATTACATACAATACCGAATGAATGTTTTAACCTGTATATGTGGTAAGAAGTGATGGGTCCGTTTGGCCTATCGGGAGGAAGCCACTGAATCTCTAACACACTGGGACCGACTGCATGGATTTTAGGAGGCGTAACATCTTCAGGAGCAGCCTCCAGCGTGCGAACATAAACGCCATCTCCAACTCCGCATCCACCTGAATAAAACAGTACGATGTGAGAGAACGATGACTTAACTCGCAAAAACACAATAGAAAGCATCATTGTAGTTAGATCTTACCCTCCTGACAGGCTTGCACTCTGATGTAGTAGGACGTGAAAGGCTTTAAATCACTCATATTTACTTGCAAGTCCTTTCCAGCTCTGTGCATTGAGACGCTGTCGTTGTCTGAGTTTAGGATGATGGTGTAGTCCACAGCCTGATCCCTGTTAAGATACGCTGCAACAAGACAACGAAACAGACACACATTCATTTCATTTTCACTTCGTTGCTCAATAATGTATATCTATAACAAATATTGCAACAGTAAAAATGACAAATTAATCATAAAAGTAAAGGGAAATCATCACAAAAATGTATAACTGGGGAAACTGGGTATTATTGTTTGCTAAATATTAAATAAAATGTTAAGATTTGTTCTGGTGAGATGGGTTGTCTAAATACCATATTGTCGACCATCTAAATTTCACCAATAATGCGCAAGTGTATTTTTGTGGCACCAACACAGAGATACACACAGTCTGGCTTTGTTAATATTCTTGGGGGAGATTTTTCCATAATTCCGGCCAACTGTATTGTGATGGGTTATTCAACATTCATGAACTCTAGGTATCTTGAGAAAGGAACTGATTACCCGACAAATGAAAGACTTCAATTATTCACCCTGACTGGAGTGTGCACAGTGCACCTGTGACATCATGCAGCCTTCAACACACTTTGGCAAGACTTTGGTGCGAAGATTGAGAAATAATAAGGAGTTGATAGTGATAAATACGGAGGCAAAAACAAAAGACCACCAAGTATTGTAAAAGTGTGTAAAAAGAGGTGAGCAATATTGTCTACAGTGAAGAAAGTAAGTATTTGAACACCCTGCTATTTTGCAAGTTCTCCCACTTAGAAATCATGGAGGGGTTTGAAATTTTCATGGTAGGTGCATGTCCACTGTGTGAGAGATAATCTAAAAAGAAAAATCCAGAAATCACAATCTATGATTTTTTAAACAATTTATTCGTGTGATACAGCTAAAAATAAGTATTTGAACACCTGTCTATCAGCTAGAATTCTGACCCTCAAAGACCTGTTATTCTGCTTTTAAATAGTCCAACTACACTCTGCTCATGATTGTAATTTAGTAGCACCTGTTTGAGGTTCTTAGCTTTCCTAAAGACACCTGTGAACCCCACAATCAGTCAAAAGTCTAACTACCAACATGGGCAAGACAAAATTGTAGACCTTCACAAAGCTGTAAAGGGCTACGGAACATGAACATACCTGAACATAATCAGCCATATTTAATCAATAACATCAGCAGCTTTTTACCATCTTAAAAACATTGCCAAGACCAAAGGTGCCTAAACCAGACTTAGACTACTGTAACGGCTGCTCACTGGCCTCTCTAAAAGAACTTACATCCAGAACACTTCTGACTAAAACCAGGAAGTACGATCATATTAGTCCAGTGCTCAGGTCTCTGTACTGGCATCCTGACGCTCAGAGACTATGAAACAGCTCTGCTTGTTAACAAATCTATTCATGGTCTATAGATACTTAGTACATCTCTAACGTGTAAGTGGTCTCGTCTTGGTGCCCAGAGCTTGTGAACAGTTTGTAGATTAAATTTGTGCAATAGCACATGGGCACGGTATAAAGAGAGTCTCTGTGTGTGGAGAACTCAGCAGCATTTTTCTTTGTCATTAATGAGACGAGCTGTGTCCAGACGCTGCTTTTAATATGCAATTCCACTGCAACCCAAAAACAAACTCACGCAACCCACCATTGGGTCCCGACCCACTGTTTGAGAACCAATGGTCTATGGTACCATCAGAAGTATCAGCAGATAACACAGTTATCTCTTAAAGCAACTTATCAACTCATCTCACAAAGTGCAATAGACTTATAGAAGTAATCCCCTATGTAGTGGTGGGTGCCATTCACCCAAAGGTTTCACATTATTTCTTGCTACAGAAACAAATGTGGTTTTATTACAGTATATTTTTGTATTGTGAGATCAATAAAGTCTTATCTTATCTTACAGTATCTTTGGCCACAGTGAAAACACTTTAATGGACAGTAAACACACCTAAAATATTATTGAATGCTGAGACACACACACAGAAAGTATCATAGGAGAAAGAAAGAACAGCACCTAAATTAAATGTGTCATATTAATAGCCATGTGTAAGTGCTTGATTGTATGTATAAGTAAAGAAAACCATAAACACACTAATGGTAGACACAAACATTGTGACAGCGGACACACAACACACACAACACACACACGCACAGAAGTCTAAAACACTCCAGAGTCTGGGCTCAGGGAGTTAACCAAGCGTGAGAGCCCAGCCAATATTTCCTCACCTTTAAAATCAGCTCATAATGACAATAGAATAGGCCTGCCTATGGAAATATCTTCACAATGACATCCACACACACACCCAGGCATCCACACACGGATCAGAATGCATGCATAAATATACAGACGCACACAACTGCACATGCAACAAAGTGAGGTGTCTTTGCTAGTTGGCTCTATAAGTGGTTTCTGAGATAGGAAATCAACCTAATGAGAGGGTAATAGGCACTGATAGATGGGTTAGGGCAGACAATCACTGCCCCATAAGCATGAACCTCCACTCGCATATAGTATGCTTGTGTATGTGTGAGTAACTCCAGGAATCCAGGGGCAGAAGGTGAGCTGAAAACTACTGAGGGCTTTTGTTTGAGCCTGACCCCACATTCACTCGGCACCTTTAACGGAGGGAAAATATGTGCTGATTGTCACTATGGGATATCACAATATTTTGTTTCTATTGTATATTTCTGTTAAATATTAAGATTTTGTGTGTCTTTTAGCACTGAATAAACATATTCAAGTCTTTCTTTTTCAGAATGTCTTGCCAATGCAATATGATATAATAAATATAGTGTAGCCATATGAGATGCATACAGTCACCAAAATGAATCCTGAAATCTTCTGGTTGTAGGGGAACACCATTAAGTACTTGTCTTTAAGCAATAATAAATCTCCCAAAATGTATCATTTTGCTACTGTTTTATGCTGAATTATTAGAAAAACATTGTGGGCAATCTGGCACACTCACTACTTACCAGGGGGGGTCCAAGTGAGAGAGATGGAGTGGGGGCTTGAAGCTGTCACATTGTGGGGCGCAGGGATCCCAGTGGGGGAGGAGACGGGGGTCTCAATAACATATTTGTCACTTAGACTGGCCCCTCCCTCTGTAGTGGCTTCAAGCACATACTCATACCTAAAGAAATGGTTCAAATACTATTATATTACAATATTATCTGAAAAAAAAGGAAAAAAAAAATATATAGAGGGCTTATACTTTGTTTTTCTCATGATAATATTTTATCAGCTGCTGATGCTATGTGATTCTGTTCCTGTGTTATTGCATGACATCATAAGATGAATTTCCCTTTTAAGAGCGCATGGCTGTCGCGTGCTAAAACTACATTATTGGTGTAAGTGGAGCACCATTTAACATTAAAAGCCTTTAATTCACTATAAATTTCTGTGCGTGGTCCATGGACCATTAATTGTCCATGGACTTGGGTTATTGTTCTGTACTGGGCATTTAAAACATAAAGCTATTAGTGGCACATGGATCCAGTGGGGAGAGGTGAGTTGAGTAAAACACCTTACACATAAAGGGAGACAATAAATATGGCTCATAATCAAGTGCAAAGGAACACAGCTCTTTGGGAGAATTCTGCAACAACAACACACATTTCCTATAAAAGAAAAAAACCGACCCTCCCTCTGACAGATATTGACTTATATGTAAGCGCAGTAAAGCGGTGTATGGTAGGTAAACCATACAGAGCATCGCATCTGTTCTGTGCATGTGTGAATGTGCCCTGTCGTGCTGGGGCGGCCAGAGGGAATAGGTTAATTCTCTCGTCATCTTAGACACTTCCTGGACTGCCGACGCAAAGTGACAGCTAATCAACATTGTCATAAATAATCAATGGCCACTTTGAACAGTCTCGGGCGCACACACGTCTACACACAGTCTTCACAGGCGCTCTCCCACATGGGCAAAAATACACACAAATCAGACGGGATAATGGGGGCAGCGCTCCCGGAGTAATTCTTGGCCTGGGACTAAATTGGGAAAAGTAAAGGTGGAAAGGAATGAGGTAAGAGGAAAGGAAACAGAGGGAGGGCTGAATAAGGAGAGGAGAGATGAGAGCGGAGCGGCCGGGACGGGACGGGATGCCTCCTGGCAGACTATCTGGAATTAGGGAAAATTAAACGTCATGCACACACAGACACAATGGTCCACTATAGATTCTGTCTCCTCCCCTTTCATGCGCACACAGATGAAGACGCACTCCTGCAGGGCGTTCTATTTAATTCTATTTGTGGTAAAAGGAAATAGTCTCAGGAGAGGAAAGAGTGAAAGACAGAGGCAGGACAGTGAGGGGAGGGAGAGGATATCATTTTACACACGCATAATTAAAACAGAAAATCCATCTTGGCACAAAGTGTGGATTACTAAAGGTTAAGTCAAAATAATCAGATAAATAAACGCTCCATTGCCGTCTGTAAGCAAGAGCCAGATCTGATTCGTGATGTGTGCGGGATGATGTTTGTGTCAGTCCACGCTCAAATATTTGCTCATTAAACGGCACACATAAACATATAGACAGATGAGATGGAGCCGCCTTTAAAACAGCAACTGCATATTCTCATTTTGAAAACTCTGGGAATTACAGAGATGATTAATTATGAAGCTACGAGTCAAGTGTGTTTATACGTGTGTGACTTGCATGGGCGCATATGCGGAGGGGCGTGCGCGTGCTCTACCTGTGGTTTGGCAAGAGTCCAGTGTCAGTGAAATTCTGGTCACGCTGGCCTCCGGTAAAAATGGTGTTACCGTCTCTGTTGAGGGTGAACTGGGAGATGAGTCCATTAGGCTGGGCCGGCTGGTCCCAGTACAGCTCCACCGCTGATGTGTTTATTATCAGGTGTCTGGGCCTCGACCAAACTCCTGCAGGCAAAATAGTAAGTTAGCATGTTGAAATGGTGAGGTGTTTTTGCTTGCTGCAAGTTTGATGAGGTACAAATGCAAAAGACAGAGATAGGAACTTCTTTTGATTTACTTTAAAGTTGGTGGAAAACGTAAACCTTTTGTGCAGTAACACACGTGAAATATTGTATCTTTATTTAATTTAAGTACAAATTATACTGCATTCATTGTTCTACTGTTTTATAATTGGGTTATTTAAACTAGTATATCTAAAGAAGTGACATGATTGAAAAATAATAGCAAGAAAACTTATGTAAAGAAAATAAGTAAGTTAATTAACAGGGTTTATACAGGTCCAAATTAATGTTTTTTAATGCCACAAACGTCATAAATTGGTGCGGATTTAGTATTCATTTCCATGTTCAAAGGAAAATTTGTTACAATGGAGAACTTTTCAACAGAAATGGTGTGTAATTTCAGCCAATAATGCAGTCTAGACAACATTTTTTGTATTTTTGGCGAACGTTTGCAGTAATATTAGTTGAGCAATATCATTATTTTCAAAGAACTTTTGATTTAATGCCAGTTTGATTTCAAGGCCTTATTTTTGACACAATTCATTTAATGACTTTTAATACTTTTTAATGCCCCGCGGAAACACTGATTAAGGTAAAAGGAATCAGAAAAGATAAAAGGTACAAATGATTTATTTTGCTAAATATGTTTGAATAAAAGTTAAGTTTAAGGTTAAAGTATTGTTTTTCAATCTTCTGGAGGAGCCAATATGAGCATAAAGTGGAGTGAAAATAGAGGAGTGTAGGGGCTTGCACAGGGGAAAAACAGGAAATTGGAAAAAAAAAACCTGAACAATTGCACCCATCAAACAAAGTAAAATACAGCACTATTCATCACCTTCTATTCTAATAACTACTTATGGAGACAGAGACATGCAGATACATCATCAGGGTAATATTGGGGGAGCATGTACCAGCAGGGACAGCTTGGAGGGTGCGTCCTGTAGAAGGTGAACTGGCTCCACATCCCACCGCTGTGCAGGCCACTATCACAAAGGTGTACTCTGTGGACGGCTGCAAACCTAGCGGAAAACAAAACCATGTGCAAAATTATTATAAAAGGTATGTTTTATTTGAATCTAACATTTTTTGTTGTTGAGAAAAATTTGAAAAATATGAATGTGAACATTTATATGCAATCGAACATAGAAATCCGGGAAAAAGTACTAAAGATCCCAAGAAGATTTTCAGTCTGTGACTACTGTCCCCTGTTTTTTTCCCCTTCTATCCACTCCACTCTCATTCCCTCTGTTCTTTCCACACTCTCAACGGATGGATCCATATCTGTCGGTGTTAAATTATGCATGCCATAACTCAATAATGAAACAACGTAAAGATGGGCAGCCGCGGAACTGACATGGGATAGGACCGGTCTAACGCTGTAATGTCATCAGCTTTTGATCTATGATAATTATGATACCTCGCTCTGCGTTTAGGCTACAGCGTCCAGACATGATTTATTTATGGGTACCTGCTATACAGTTTAAAGGAAATCTCAGAGCAGACTGGAGCACTCTTTAACTGCGACCACAAGGAAATCTTTTTTGTTGCCCGCTGAACCTGTTATGGAAAGATATATGCTATGCTAAAATTATTCCCTGAACAGAGTTAGACCCTCTTCCTGGTTATTCTAAACCTTTTGACTTTACATACATTTTCTGCCCCGGGTCGGTGAAGTGAGTAGATCACGATGAAAGATTGATGCAAATGTTTCATGTTGTCATGGAGCTTGACAAGATGTTTAATAGCCATTCACTTATGTGACAGCGCACAACAGCTTACAAATCATATTCTGATGAAAATGAAAAACCTCAAATGACTTTAGATCAAATGGAAGCGACAAAAGGGTTTGGCGCAGCATAATATATTGTATATATATCTGGGATTTGTGCATTAGATCGAGCATGTTTAATGATATAGCATGAGCATAAATAACAAGTGATGGGAATTATTCATGTATAATGCATCTAAATATTGCGAATGATGTAGATCATTAATTATGGTTGCACCTGTAAGCATATTTAGGCTTAGATTTATGTGTCCCAATTACATGATGTTTTTGAGCTAAAAGGACAATACTGTATGAAAATAAAAACACACGCAGAAATATATCAAATTACATGAACTTGAGCAGCACCGTTTCTGATTTATTATTTTTTACTTGAATAATAATTATTAAAAAAATCTTGCACAGTGTATACTTTGAAGGTGTGAGACAGACAGGGAGCACCCCTTGTGTTCTTCAGCTGCGTCCTGATGCCCTCCCGGCGCTGGCTACATATGGCATGGTCTAACACGCAGCAGCAGAGCGCTCCACTGTTTCCCCACGTCTCTTTCCCTGCTTACCATGCTCTGCAGCCCGCCACACTTAACCCGTCCTCTGATCAATGTGTGTATGTGCACAACCCAGACGGCCTCACAATGTTGCCCCGCGCTTGGGTTAAATAAAGGAAATCTGCCAGCCGTACTCGAGTCCGATAGGGCTGGAGTGTAAGGACTCTGTTACACCATTTAAGTGTGCAACTAAGCATGCGTATGTATGTGTGGGCACTCGCGCATAGGAAATGATCCGCTGCATGTGATGTCATTTGTTACAGCTCTGAGCGGGGATCCACAAAACATACACACACGCAGAGGCTGAGAGTGAGGAGGAACAAAGAATTGGCTTTTTTTTTCTTACACAATACAGGGCTAATTATTCCTCAATGCAATTAGATATGTATACAGGCAAAAAGTGCAGGGCAAAGAGCACCTTTTAAAGTTTTCTTAAGAAATATATAAGATCCAAAGATAAATAAACTCAATAAACCTATTTAAATGTTTCCAAGGAAAGCTGATCAAGAGTTTTAGTGGAAAAAATGCATACAGAAACATTTTAATGGCACTTGCAGTTTCTTTACGTCCCCAAACAGTCCAGAAGCATCCACCTAAAGAGGGCAGTGTTGCTCTGTTTAAGGAGCGCAAACACTGTTGAGGCTAGTGTGAAAATCAGAGCAGCGACTTAAAACTTTTCCATACATTGAACTCTGGGAAAAACATGTGCTCTCTTATAGCTAGCCATTATTATATATTTCAAGTTAGGTTGAAAGTCAATGAAGATGGAGAGAAATCATGTATGCAACACCAAAAAAAGAAGATGAACAAAATGGAATATTAACTAAATGGAATTACCAGAAAAGGTTTGAGTAAAAAAAAAAGGTTTGAGTAAAAAAAAAAATAGAGAAGTTTGAGCCATGTATCAAAAAGAATAAAGTTCGTGACAAGTCTGCGTGTTGGAGAATAGTTAATTCAGAATGGCAGGCGGCCGCCCCTGTTTGCATTAGAGAATACGAGAGGTTGATGGGTCCCGGCCACAATACCATGACAGTCACCTGATACACCGCACAGGGAGGCGCTGGGAGAGCGGCGGGGACCGAGTGACGTGCAAAATGTGGGAAAGCCATGGGGTGGAATTTGAGCAGAGCGGACCAAGACTGCAACGGAGCTAAGAGGTAGAGAGAGAGAGAGATACCCGGGTGAAGGAATGAAAAAGGTCAAAATGAGACGTAAAAGAAAGTAATGCAGAAAGAAAAACAAAAGGAAAGTTTGATTTGTTGGATGAGAAAGGGATAAAGGATCGAGGGGAAAAATGTTAGAAAGAAAAAGAAGAAGATGGGAGAGAGAGAGAGAGAGAGAGAGAGAGAGAGAGCGGAGAGCTTTGATAACACCTCTCCTAAATAATTAAGAGTTTGACTTCCTGTCTGTGGCTCCCTAATGCAGAGAGCGTCTGGGATGGAACAATGAGATCAAGTTTAGAAACACAGCCTATACACGGGGAAGAGGGGAGAGCGCATACATTCAAGCCAAAAGTCTATACTGACAGGTCGCACATCTGATACCTACTTGGGCAAAGAGGCCAACTGTGTATAACAAAGACTTTGATGCTTTTAGGAAATATAGCATATATTTCAGAGATAGCCATCTAAAGGTGTGACTTTATCTTACAACTAACTTCTGTTTTTGGTCAAAAGTTTTGTTTTAAGATGCAATATTTTGGTACGAATCGCCTGTAGGTTGTGATCCACCTAAAATCATTACCTTCTACGGCTGCATGATAATTCCCAAAGCAACGTGAAGTGAAAGGTTTTGATTAAGAAAAATGTCACGGCAGTTAAATGATGGAGGTCGTTGTCCTGCTTTCCCCTCGCTTCTCACAGGTCGACATGCTTCGCACCTATATCACAGAGCACTCACAACAGCGACCAGCGGGCTATGCATTAATAAATAAAAGAACATACTCTATTCCCCACTCTTCTGAATTAATAATGAGCCTACAAAAGACCAATTAAACACATGATTAATGCCATAATCTATATAATTGCAGGCAATAATTCATTGTGAGCTAATGATAGCAATACTTAATATCGATTCACAAGGGGTGCCTCTACAGTAGTGCTTAATTCTTTCTATGAAGTGCCACTTCACAGAACAGCCGGGATTTCCATTAATAGAGCTGTATTTGTTACATTTCCTCGGGCATGAGCAGCTAGTGGCGAAAAGTGCAGTTTATTAAGGGCCTGAACAACATTGTGTGCCTAGTTAATTTATTTTACCAATTTGAAAAGCAATGTATCAGCTATTAGCTCTCAGTATCTCTTGTTAGTCTGTTATCAAACGGACAGCAGCAAATGCTTGGGTTTTGAGAGTGATTTAACAGATCAGTGAAGGATAAATGGAATCTATCCACTTTTTAGGTTTTCGGCCAGTTTGCTCTCTTAACATATAAACTGTCACCTGGGAAAAATGCCTAATTTTCACAATAAGGTGATCAACTGAGTCATTATTTCTCCATAACATTTTAACTTCAAGGGTCATTTTCTCAAAATACCCCAGGACTATTAATATTCACTAATTGTCTTTTGGCAACATTGTTGTGATTTTGGGCTATACAAAATAAATTGAAGAGAGGAGGCAGAGTGCTCGCTGGATCTTCGAGGTGTAGGTGAAGTAGGTCTGTAGGCTAGCGCTGCAGGTGCTCTTCAGGTTTAAGGGGCTAGACAGTATAAAGAAGCAGAAGGAAGTCGAGGCACGCTCAAATTTTGACGACAAAGACTCCATGGAGTCAAAACGCATTGGTAATAAAAATTCGAGCTTGCATACAGAGTGCCTCGGCTTCCTTCTGCTTCTTTATAATAAATTGAATTGAAAATATATTTTTTTTCACATTGAGCCAACAATATCTCCACAAAAGTAGCACATACAGACATAAAATTGATCTTATAATAAGATTTTGAAGGGATTATCAATGAGATTTTTTCAATATGTAATTCCTGCCTGATTTATTGAGTTTTGAACCACAAAAAAACAAGGCCAAATTAGATTTTTTTTTTTTTTTTTTTTTTTACAGATTTATTCACTAATAACTAGCTTAATCCAAAAACCAAACAAGATATCTAAATCCTCTTTGAAAAACATCATTATAATTATATCAAAAAATAACATGAATTTAAACCGGTCTCTATCCAATATTTAGATTTCGTTGCTGAAAATATACACAATTTTTGCCCATTTTATACATAAAATACCTTATTTTTATACAGTGCTTAATGTATTAGACCACCGGTCAGTGGTATCAAAAAGTAAAGTTTTTTGATATAGTAGTATATCAAAAAACTTGTTTCAAATGAGCAATTTCATTGTTATTCATTAAGATAATAACAAATTGGAAAAACAAAATAGTCCTTGTTGACAAAATAATGACCTAAAATGTCAATATTGTGTGTGGCCACCTTTGGCCCTGATAACAGCATGCATTCTTGCTGCCATTGTTTTTATGTAGTTTTGCAAAAATCTGTTTTGTTAATGACTTCCAAATAGTTTGCAGCTGTTCAGACTTGCGTTGGATGAGACTTTGGTCTGATCAATTTTTGATTTCACTAAATACCAGATCTGTTCAATGGGGTTCAAGTCTGGACTTTGGCTTGGCTTGTCCATCAGATCCAGCTCCAGATTCCTTTTTCTTAACCTCTTAAGCCCTAGGGTCCCCATTTTTGGGGACTTGCCACTTTTAGAGACAATCCTTGTTTATTTTAATACATTTTTTAAAAAGTGTATTTTTTTTTCTTGGAAAAACTGTATTTTATGACCAAATATATAAATAGGATTCAAAATTTTCAATTACAAAATTGAATTTTTTGGGCCAAAAGGTGCCAAATTGTGCCCTATTTATTATAATGGGATTCTGCCTAGACTATTTTAAATCGAAACCTCAATAACTTTTCAATTATTTATTGTTACAGAGATAAACAGTTGGTAAAAAGTCAATAATTAGGTGTAGTTACTATTTATGATGTTTATTTGCTTCTTTACAATGAAAACAAGCTGCTGACCTGCTGTAATGTGGGTTTTTTTTTTTTAAGC
>OMNZ01119615.1:0-10651 GCA_900303255.1 Lesueurigobius sanzi
AGGCTCCAGGACACCAGCCGCAGTCCGAGCAGGCGGCGGTGTGGACACGCCGTCACACACGTCGAGGAGCAGGACCGAACGCAAGCACCGAGGGCGTCCTCCGCAGCCGATGATGGCAGAGTCCAAGCGTGCAGCCGCACGCCGTCGTTTGACCTGAACTCCCGACCGCGAGCCTCTCTTTCTCGATCTTCTGCGGACCTTTCCCGGCGTCCAACACAGCAGACACTCAGGTGAGTCCATGTCGATAGTAAAGGGAGGAGGAAACGACTGTTTGTACCTGTCCCGTGTATCAAACAGGCCCTCCATCGACTCTTTGATCCGAAACAAAGAGTCCCGATCATACGTCCGTAAAGCAGAGATACAACCATTTGTTATTTGGGCTGAAATGATCACATATGTTGATAAAAGGACCATAAATAGTCTGCGCAGCAGGAGCCAAGCAGAGGCACCGCCGGTCACAGGCGCCATCTTCAAATACAACATTTAGATGTGGACACAACTACTGCATGAAGTGCATCAAACAGCACTGGGACCAACAGAGCAGGTACGACTGTCCTCAATGCAGAGAGAGCTTCAGCTCCAGGCCAGTCCTGGGCAAAAACATCCTCATAGCAGACTTAGTTAAGACACTGAAGAAGACTGGACGCCACAGCTATGCTGGACCTCAGGATGTGCCCTGTGACCTGTGCATTGGGAGGAAGCTGAAAGCGGTCAGGTCCTGTCTACAGTGTGTGGCTTCATACTGTAAAAGTCACCTCCAGCCTCATTGTGACGCAGCAGTGCTACAGAAACATGAGCTGATTTCACCCTGCCACAAGCTTCAAGAAAATCTCTGCTCTCAACATGACAAACTGAAGGAAATATTCTGCCGCACTGACCAGCAGCTCATCTGCTACCTCTGCACTGTGGACCAACACAAGGGCCATGACACAGTGACAGCAGCAGCAGAGAAGGCCCAAAGGCAGGCAGAGCAGCAGAGAAGGAGAGCCCTGCTGCTCCACAACCTCCAGTGCAAAGAGAAAAACCTCAAGAAGCTCCAAAAGGACATCAAGAACATCAACCGCTCTGCCCAGAGATCAATGCAGTGCAGTAGGGACAACTTCAGAGAGATGATCCTTCTCCTGGAGAAAAGACGCTCTGAAGCGGAGCAGAAGATCCAGTCCGAGCAGGAGACCCAGTTGAGGCGAGTCCAAGAACTTCAGGACCAACTGCAGCAGGAAGTGTCTGAGCTGAAGAGGAACATCTCTGAGCTGAACAAACTGTCTCACACACAAGACCACAACCAGTTTGTACAGCTCTGTCCCGCACTGCCAGACACACATGTGTCAGTCAGGATTCAGATGGATCATCACCACAACATTGAGGATGTGACCACCGCTGTGTCAGCGCTCAGGGAAAAACTCCAGCTCACTCTGAAGGAGGACCTGAACAACATCTTACTGGCACAGAATCAAATTGATGTGTTACGGTCTCCAGCTGAACCAGCCTCCAGAGACGACTTCTTACAATATTCACGGGAAATCAGTCTGGACCCAAACACCGTTAGCCCCAGACTGTCCCTGTCTGATGGAAACAGACGAGCAACAGTTATGAGAAAAGCCCAGAGTTATCGAGATGGTCCGGACAGATTCAGTGTGTGGTGGCAGGTCCTGAGCAGAGAGAGTCTGAGGGGCCGCTGTTACTGGGAGGTGGAGTGGAGCGGGGGGGGCATTCGGATAGCAGTTTCATACAGGAATATTCAGAGAAAAGGAAACTCAGACGAGTGTTTATTTGGATCCAATGATAAATCCCTGGCTTTAGAATGTGACACAAAAGAAAATCGTTACTATTTTCATTCTAAATTAGTGGAGTCCCAGGTCTCAGGTCTGGTCTCATCCAGAATAGGGGTTTACCTGGACCACAGAGCAGGGACTCTGTCCTTTTACAGCGTCTCTCAGACCATGACTCTCCTCCATAAAGTCCAAGCCACTTTCACTCAGCCTCTCTACACTGGAGTCTGGATGTACAGCATTGGTGACAGTGCACATTTCCCTAAACTCAAGTAGCAGCTTTAAGTGTCTTTGGCTTTTCATTTACTAACACTGAACATATTTGTGTCTAAAAGTATTATGATATTTGATATAACATTGGTTTAGCATGATTTGGGATTACATTTTTTATGACGTGGCAACAATATGCTTCAGTTAGGACTACTGCTAAAAATACAAAAAAGTCAAAAAAGTAAATTATCTACATATTTATTATTGCTTTGAAACCAGACTTACTGTTTATTTTTCATGTAATATAATAATAAAGAAGGGATTTCCTTAATATTTCATACACAAATTAAAAACCCCATTACTATAATGTTTTTGTTTCATATCTTTTGTCATAACTATAAAAATGTGAATGGTGAAGGTATCTTTTAATTTGAGTTAATGATCCTCTGAACACTTGTTTTAAAATAATTACTAATAGAATCATAAATCTGTTTTGTGTGCATTTTCTGTCCCATTCTAAAAAGCTAATAAAGAAAGGTGAAAGTCCAATCTCTCGTGTTATTTTGTAAGTAATTTGTGATGAAGAAATAGAGCTGCACAACTACACAGAAGCCACAGTTGCCCTGGGGCAGACTGACTGACTGAAGGCTCCAGCTTCTCCGGCCACCATCAACCATCCACAAGGAAATGAAACCCAAAGTGCAGTTACTACACCACAAAAACACATATTTATCTTAATTTAAACCTAAATAGTTATTAATTTTAACACAATGCGGCTTACAGTTCAGTGAGATGTAGGGCTAATTTAACTTGTGTCTGGGGCGCTCGTGTTTTGAGCCTGTTGCTTCAGCCAAAGGCCCAGCACATGTAGCATAGTTCAACATGACTCCAAAGCACTGGGGAGAAATCTATGCACACCTACAATTTATTTGTCAGACATAATGCTGCATGTCGCCAGAGACGCTCTTTTTTCACTTATTTTAAGGAGAAAAAAGCCTGTTTTAGTTTTCAGAAAAAATGTAAACAAAAAGCCACAAGATAAGTATGAATAAATCCTGCCTTTGACATATTAAGTAATGATTTCCACTTGGTTCTTTGCTGCTGTCACACAAGTGTATTTTTGTTTTATTGGAGCTAATAGTTAAAGGCTTTATTCCAGATTCATGTCTGGCGGTGGGACGAAATTTGTCACTAATTTGGAAAAAACACTTATCTCTTCTCATCTAATTATGAAGCATTTGCATTGATTTCATGAGCGTGCAAGCTAGTTTTTGTTAACGTTCCTGTGACAGTGACCCTGAACATTGAGAGACTTATGTGCTTATAAACTCATCGCTGTGAAGAAATATGGGCTGTAGGGAAGGAAAACCCAGATACAGGGACTTTATGAGAGGTTGTACTGTTACATTTACGAGCCTGTTGGTTAAAGCCTCCATATCTTGTGAGCTTCCCATCAGCTTGGGGCCCCAGATAATAGGCTGCGATAGTGTTTCTATGAGGTTATGACAGCTATCAACCTGTAGTCTGATTTGAAATTTTACTGACCTAGTGAGACAACACTTTATTAATCTCACTGTGGAGAAATTCACTCGTTAAGGCAGCTCTTTAGGTTAAAAAAAAAGAACAAAAAAGATACAAGATACAAAGGTAATGTGCAATAAAAGAATAAAGCAAGTTCTTTGGTGCTTGAACAACATTACACACATTACAGAAAAAATGTACAATATAGGTTCAAAAAGATCCCGCAACAGTGAAAATAAAATCCAGACCGTGGCTTAGTCCTTGTTTACTGTCTGGTTAATTTAAGATGTATTCTTGGTTTAGGCCTGGTAGTTTACCTGGTGGAGATGTGGTATCCTTCTGCCTTGGCCACACAGTCCACCCCCGCCACAGAGACGCCTCCCTCCACGTCCTCGAACTTCATGCCCAGGTTGGAGCCTGTGATGGTGAGCAGCACACCGCCCTCTAGTGGCCCGGACACTGGCACGATCTAACAGAGGAGGCAAAATGTGTCTGAGTCACAGCTCACACGTGAACAACAGAAAGGTTTGGTAACGTATGAATTCAGTTATAGCAATTTTCAGTGGTGGAAAGTAACAGTAAAAAGTACAAATTATAGGTACTTTTACTTAACTTAAGTCAATTTAATGATGAATGCTTTTTTTTTTTTACTTTTGGTGGTTTACTCCTATAGACCTGGTTTAGACCTGGTTTAGTCTAGGGCTGTCACTAACGATTATTTAGGTAATCGATTAATCGGCCGATTATTTTTACGATTAATCGATTAATCGGTTGGCGCAAAAAGGTGCATGGAAAGTGTAATTGTTAAAAGCTTTTTGCACATGAAGCTAAAGTGACTCCGTTTGAGGACGTCTTGATGGAGTAAAGTTAAAGCTAATGTTTGTAGGATGCTCTTTGTACAAGTTCCACATGTCATTCCTCATTTGAAAGCTAAGAACCTCTAAAATTCACTCTGGGATTGTAAAAGTGAGAGCGAGAGAGTCCTCTTTCTGCTCGGATTAGATTATGATCCAAGATTTGGAACAATCAGAGCAAAAATATTTGCAAAAAAAAACTTCTAGAACCAATGCCTTCAGAGTCAACATAGTTTTTTCACAAAAAATACAAAATTTTGATGAAATTCTTACTCTGTCTGAGTCTGTATATCCCAGAAACGATTAATCGATTACTAAAATAGTTGACAACTATTTCAATAATCGATTAGTTGACGATTAATCGTTTAGTTGTTTCAGCCCTAGTTTAGTCCTCTCAAAAAAAAACTCAAAATATCAAATAAGTACACGCCTGAACAGTTTGGTGTCTGCAGGTGCTACTGGAGTGGAGATTTTGTTTTTGCACATGTTCATCTTCAATGCTTTTCTCTGCTGGCTTCTCCCAGGCATTATCATATATTACCACATATGGATTACAGTGTCTTGTTGGTCACTTTACACCACGGCGATGGTGGAGTAACTTTCTGATAAAGTCTGACGCTCGACTCGACAACACTTTGTAACGGGGGCGTCTTTTTTCCGCTTCTCAATCTCGAAATGTACCACTTCAAGCTTTAATGAAAGGTGCCTTATTTACCTGAGATATTTGCGGAGGGGGGCAGGTGTCCGTAGCAGCACTGGGACATGATTGGTTAAAGGCGCAGTGAGGGGCGGGGCTTCCTGGACACCAAACGCAGCCATACTCCGGGGGGACGGCTCTGCATTGGGAGCAATCTGATTGGCCGGCTGAGCAGTCATATAGCTGCACTGAAGAGGGAAAGAACAAGGTTTGAATCAACTTTTCAGATGTTTTTTTTAGGAGTCAGTTAGAGAATAAATGTGTGCCATCAAGCAATAATAAGAATATATAAGAATAATGTTACCAAATTGAACTTTACATTAACAGAGCAAAGAAGCAGTGCAGCAAAACATATTATACACATATTTACAATTGTAGCGCGAGCTGATGATGAAGTGATAGCAATTATTCTACAGCAGAATTAAATAAAATTCAAATTATTATTGTTATATATAAAAAAATGTTCTTACGTGTGAGTCCTGGTGATGCATCAATCCGTCTCTGTCCTCGTCTCAGATAAACAGCAGCTGAATACTGGAGTTCAGACACTTCAAACTGGAACTGGAAATGAAGAACGAAATCACAATTTTACAATCAAACAAATGTATCAACAAAAAAAAGAATAATTACAAAAGACATGAATAAACCTTTTCAGCATTTTCTTGCTTTATTTTGATGAATCGAAAGAGTGAACAGGGTCCTTTATATTTGACAGTTTTTACATGAGATTTTCTGACTGGAGGCAATGTGTGAAGTGTCTTGCCAAGAGACACAACAACAAACTGTGTTTGATCTTATCAAATTGAGCTGGACAAACATCATGCTTTTCCCTACTGTACATACCTCACATGCTTATTATTGATTAATTACTGTTAAAGTTATTATTATAAGCATATTTATTTGCAATATATTATGTAAATACTGGTGGATACCTATTAACTAAACATCCCTTTAAGCATCTTTAAGTGGTCTACAGTAAGTATATTGTATACATTATAGTAACACAAAACAAAAACACAATATTAACCTACACAGAGACAAAATATATATATATACTATATTTGGAAAGTTTGATCGTGCAAGATCTCAGACTATCCCCCCTAAAAATTATAAAATATTTAATAGACAATTAATATTCCTTTAACTCAGGGGTGTCCATATTTGTTTTCATTGTGGGCCGCATTGAAGTATATACAATTTGGAGGGCCCCAGATAGTGGTCAATGCAGCCAAACATTCAGCTGGAGACATTTAGCAAAGGTTTTAACTTGTGCTGTCAAAAATATCGTGCTATTATTGTATTAACTCAAACTTACTTTAACTGTGTCATTTTTTTTATCGCACGATTAACGCTGTCCATGCATCACCCGCGCCGCCGAAGACTTGTGTAAAGTGCTATGTTAGCGTTTGCCAAAACTGCTGACTCTGCACTTTACACAATCGCCCAGGGATTCAACTTTTTTTTTTTTTTAAATCAAAAATACAAATATATGGAGAATAAACATAGATTGCACATAGTAGGTCAGGTGGTTACAGTAAACACTCTATCTATGTTATTGTGAAATATACCACTACACCTTTGCACAAAGCAAGCCTATCACTTTTCCATGTTGATTATAGTATTAAAATGATAATTCAAGGGAATTTAGAATTTATTGTTTATTTGGTTGGGACAGTGCATATTAAAGGGACTCAACGGAGGTTGTCCATTTTCATACTCGTGACTGCCACCTCTGGCCGTCCGCGTAACTGCAGTCTCCATGTTAAGCTGGTGAATGACTGCTGCCTCGGCCCGAACATGCAACTTTAGAGTGAGGCTTATAGCGGCAATTGAGTGGGATAGGTGTGGGCTCACAGTACAGCGCGGGACATTGCTGGAGCATGTAGGGTGGAAAATATATAATTTTTTATATATTTTAACTTCCGTAGAGTCCCTTTAATGAACACACATGAGAACCAGGAATGTAAACACACCACTACAGATTGAAGCCTTGGGCTAATTTCCATCCGTTGTCCCACACTCAAACACACAAACTCTCATTCATCCTGATCTATTGTACATTGAAACCGTAGGAAACCTACGCAGACACAGGGAGAACATGTAAACTCCACACAGAAAGGCCCCGTCCTGCCCCGGGATCGAACCCAGGACCTTCTAGCTGTGAAGCACGAGCGCTAACCACTGTACTAACGTGCCGGTACAGTACAGTGGTTAATGTGCGATTAATTTGCGATTAATCACAAGTTAACTATGACATTCATGAGATTAATCGCAATTAAATATTTTAATCGTTTGACAGCACTAGTTTTAACACACCTTTGCATTAATTCCAGTTCTGACTAACACTGAAATATCAGTTATTATTATAATAATGTAAAATGATTAAACTTACAGTAAAAAGTACTATCTCTGGTGTTGTGTGACAATTAGTGAGAAGCTTGAGGGCCAACACAAATTGGTCTGTAGTGTTCATTTGCCCTCTCTTTTGGTACTTGGAAAGCCAAATATTGAACAAAGTGGTCCTTGATGCTGTATTGTGAGTGTGTTTACCTGGTGGGGGCTGCAGGTGAAGGTGTGTGTGTGGTCGTCTGTTTTCTGAACTGAAGCGGACAGGTTGAACTGCACTCCTTCGACCTCCACCACACACATGTAATCAGCTTTGTCCTACAGGGCCACACGGAGACAAATGTTCAGTAAGAAAGAGAAAGAAGTAGTAGTGGTAGTAGCGGGAGCAGGGGATTTACCGTATAAATGTCCAGGTTCCTCCCCAGTAGGACCACTGTGGTGCTGAGGCCCATCGGGACTAAAGCTGGACTCTCGAGAGCATAGACCAGAGGACAAGAGGACGGCCCATCTGTGTCCTGGAATATCACAACAAAATGTATTGTTTCAGGAGACAAAAAAAGGGGAGTGCTTCAGTGGGTAAAAAATGTCAAGCTCGGGTGCTCTTCCAGATCCAGAAGGTTAGACCCGTAATGAATTCAGAAAAAAGAAGATCGAGGCACTCACGATAGATTTTATTCCTTTATTGTGCGAATGTCGTGAGTGCCTCGATATTCTTCCTTTTTCCAAAATGTATTGTTCCACTCTGGATTGTTGCCTTGGGCTAATTTCCATCAAAAAATCAAAAAGATATATGCAGTACCAGTCAAAAGTTTGGAAACAGTTTTCATGTAGTGGCTTCTCTTCATTGTCAACACTTTTTGCATCGAATGATTCTCATGGAAGGCATTAAACTATGAATGAACATGTGGAATTATGTAGGAAACAAAATTAAAGTGTGAAATAACTCAAAATGTGTTTGATATGTTAAATTCTTTAAAATTGGCACCCTTTATTCTTGGTGTTTTCTCAAAGAGCTTCATAGTGGTTTCCAACAGTCTGTGAATGTACTGTAGGTTCATGTTTAGACATCCAGGTCAAAATACAAATGTTAAAATACAATCTTTGTCGACTGGACAGGTTTTAGATTTGATGTAACTCTAGAAGGTTCCAATAGTCCTCCAACTATCATCAGCTACGAGTTGAGACTGGAATCCACTGGGCTCATATACACACCTGTGTCAGTCTGTCTCTTAACAGTCTGTGAAGTCAAAACCATTTCTGTGACTACATCGTGAAGCTCATTGATCAAGAATCTATTTCAGTTTTTTTTGTTTGAATCATAATCCCATCTGTGTTCATGAAAGCCTTCAGTGAGAATCTACAATGTAAAAAGTTGAAATAGAAGAAAAACCAATACACAAAACCAGTACTATATATTAGAGGAAAGATTTAACAAAGATAAAGAAAATAAATATTGTTTACTTAGCAAATACTACATCTTGAATCTTGGTTTTCTGATAAAAAAACTGTTTGAGAAGTACCTGTGTTTAGGCGACCTTTACACGAAAACCATCTGAACCAAAAGCGCAAAAGTGGCGTTTCGTTATCATTTTCATCTCCGCATTTAGACAACAAGCGTTTTTGGGTGAAATCTGCATGCAAATGGAAATTTCACATTTGTAGAAGCAGTATCCACACCAGATGGCTAGGCGGCAACACTACCAAGAGTGCCTGCGTAGAATCTTACTACTTTTCTCCTACCTGTTTACTTCTAGTGCGCGAAATTCAGTAAACAAAACAACCACTGAGCTGGAATACACCATGGCGAAGATCTGACAATTTCGTTTCGACAGAGTTGAGCTTTTTCTCGACGTAACATTAGATTACAAGAAGAATTGTTGGCTATGATTAGACGACAAAGGCACAAGACAACGTGGACTGGGAATCCTACCAGTCCAAATATACAGATAAATGGACCGAATGTATACAGTTCACCCTTTACACAGTGACGCCAGAGTGGAGGGTGGTTTCTCTTTTGCCTTTTCAACCCCCAAAAACACCGTTACCATCTAAACGATATGGACATCTGATAAACTATTTGCGCTTTTCCCCCCGAGCGTTATCGTGTAAAGTGCCCCTTCGTGTACACAACACACCCCAAAGTGAAGTACCTGTAGTTAATGATGAAACAGAGATGGATACTCACTTTATGGTTGAGTATAGTGTGGTGATGGGGGCAGTTGGAGCTGTGAGAGCAGAGCTGGTCCAGAGGGCACCAGTTACAGCCCCACACACTGGACACACACGACAGGCATCTGGGGACACAAATAATGAGATGTACAAGATCAATATAAAAGCTAATTAGGCTACGGCGCTACGCACACAGTATTTACAATTGTAATGAATACAGGCAATTGGGAAGAGAGCTAGATCTGCCTAATATGAGCCACCAGAATCTGTGAGTCCAGTTCTTACTGCGAGGTCTGGTTGAGGCGGCTCACGGCTCCACAGTCATAAAAAGTCATGTTCCCAGTGGTAACGGTCACATCACCGAACTTCACTGCCACGGACAGGACCATGTGATCTGAGGGGAGAAGGGGGAGGAGCTCTTAGTATGTTATTAAAATACGCAAAGGATTTTTCTTCCCCAGAACAATTTATTCCCCAGCTAATTTATTCCATAAGAGACTATTTCTTTTCGTAGTCATGCATCGGGCTGGGTATCAATACTAGTCCTTAACGATACTTGGTTTACGATACCGATACATGAACAATATTTTTTTAATACCTGTACTAAATTATTTGTCATCTACACAAAAAAGTAAATAGATAAGTTTAAATGACTCAAATTCATCTTATTTGTCTAAATTTGAGCTGTTTAAGTTTTAGTGGCCCATTTGACCTGACACTTGTTCTAAGGTGTTTTTGACTATTTCCTTTTGTATTTAAACGTATTTCCCAATGGAGTAAGACAATTGGCCTTGTCCCTTTGGCAGTTTTATTTTCCTAATTCAAGTGAGATTTCCTTAGAATCAGTAAAAAATGTCATGAAATAAACCAAATAATCTAGATGACAGTAGTAAATATTATGTATAATCTAGTCAGAACTGCTCTATACAAGTACAAGTACTTGTATAATACAGGGTTTATGCCGGCAGCAGCAAGTCAAATTTGATGCTTTTTAATGCCATTTTAATGCCAAAATTCTACATTTTTAATGCCAAAAATGCCACAAATTGGTGTGTATTTAATATTAATTTCCATATTCAATACAA
>OMNZ01119645.1:0-19399 GCA_900303255.1 Lesueurigobius sanzi
GCAGGTACTGTCAGCACTAAGAGAGGAGGGGCCTAGAGGCTGGCTCCTCCTGCTGGCTCACTGGCTTTATAAACCCACAGCGTGCTCCAGGCCTTCAGTAGCTGATGACGATCTTTGGACTAAGATCGAAACGTCCTACACTTCAACTACAGAGTGCAGATGAAGACTGAAGAATTTTTGCCTACGATGGACAACTCCTGTACGACTGAGAACCTTCACAAACCCGTGACATAATAATTAAGACCAAAATGTCATGTTAATGTAATGTGTGTTAACTGGTAGTGTTATGGTCTGCTTCCGTCTGTGTTTGTGTAGACATTCTCCTGCACTGTGAAGAAATACAACAGTTCTCTGATATAAAACGGGATGTTGTTGAGCGTGTGCCACTTACTATGTTCCATAAAAGCCAGCGTCACAGAGGCATTCTCCGGTGACAATGTGGCATATGCCGTTGTAGCAGTGACTACAGTTGTTCTCGCAGTTCTCGCCATAAGTGCCATTGGGACAACGCACCTCGCACCTGTCATGGACCAGTGGAAGGTTCTCGTTATTATTGTCATCGTCAGGTCAGGCAGCATGACTCATGGCTTTAGTAAACGACACAGTCTGAAATGTGGTCAAATTACAGGACCAAACCAGCAAACATGCCTTTTTCACTGGTGACATGAAGTCTGCGTGCTTCTCACCTGTCTCCGATCCAGCCGGCGTTACAGTGGGAGCACTTGCCATGTATGGGGTCACAGTGATGGCCGTCCTTACAGGTGGGACACACCTCTTGGCAGTTTTCCCCAAAGAAACCTTTAGAGCAGAGCTGGTCACAGCGCGTGCCGTTCCAGCCTCTGTCACAGGTGATGCAGCGACCTTCTGTCACTTTACACGGCTGCTGGCCTTTGCAGTGCCCACACCTGTTTACACATACACACCATCAATGGAGTTCATTCTGAAAAGCAGGGTCAGCTTTTACGTTTGAAGAGTTCATTTGCAAAAACAGATAGGTGCCACTGACAAAAATCAACATATTCTTGCAATTTTCTCTTTGTGTAGCAGTGTTTTAATGACCGGATCTATGTTAGTGCATCAGAAATACAGTATTATTTGTTATTGATCAAATTGATTCAACTTTACTTTTACTGGTGTCACCTGTGGAGTACAGTAATAAAAATCTAAAACAATTTAGCAACAATTTGAAAACAGAGATATCTGCTTCTGCAAATGAGCTCTTCATTTGTCCCTTCTGTACCTGTTCCTGCAGTTTTGGCCATAGAAACCGGCTGGACAGGGTTCCCTGCAGAACTTGCCTCTGTATCCTGGTGTGCAGGTACATGAACCATCGGCCGGGTTGCACTTGCCATAAACACATTGGCAGTAGCGCTCACACCGGGGCCCCCACAGCCGCTCTCGGCACTGGCAGCGGCTGGTGAACTGGTCACATGGGGAGTTGTTACAGTTGCACTGGGCCGCACAGTTGCGTCCCATCCAGCCAGGGTTACAGAGGCAGCGCCCCGTCATAGAGTCACACACCGAGTTGATGCTGCAGTAGCAGTTGTTGTTGCACTGTGGGCCCCAGGCGCCAGGGTGGCATGTGCATTTGCCAGAGTCCTGGTCACACTTGCCCTTCTGGCAGAGGCAGGCATGCTCACAGTTCGGACCCCAGCGGTTGTGGTTACACGTACACTCTCCAGTCAAGTCGTCACACTGGCCATTGGGATAACAATGACACTTCCCCTTACAGTCGGGACCCCAGAACTGGGCTGGACACTCTGAAACAAGCACATTTATTAAGAGAAAATACTAATTATAACACATAAAAGATCAGAGACTTACTTGTGTCACAGCTTGCTCCAAAATATCCATGTCGGCAGCGGCATTCGTTAGGCCGAACACATATTTCGTTTTCCTTACAGGTGAAGTTTCCCTCACAAAGAGCTGAGTGAACAAAATAAACAAATTAAAAACATGTTCAAATCTTATATATAAATAAAAAAGGAAGTATTTGACCATCTTTTCTTTGTGTGATACATACGTGTGGGACATTCTTCCCCTAGCTGCCCCCATCCACTGCAGCACACCACTCCTGCTGACCTGCGCACACAGCATTCACACTCAGACAACACATCACTGAGATGAACAGAGAGCATCTATTATAACCCAGCAGCTCTTTGATGTCAACATGCATGTATGTAGCTGATGAACAATGTCTCAAACTTAGCTGAACATCACATGTGCCACTAGAGTCAAGCATAAGCTCACTTTATCAGATTTGGGATGATGTGTTGTCTGAAAGCTCTTAACCTCACTCCCTGAGTGAGAATTTTCAACAGTGCACTGCAGCCAAGTTTTGGCTCTGTCAGGAAGAGACGGATGTTTCTCTTCTTCCTCCCATGCCTGTGACCTCTGTGGGGCCTCTGCAACACGTCAGCTTCCCCAAAGTGTTTGAAGATGGTGCTGTGCTTCAGGTCAGCCAGCACAGATCAACACTGCAGCAGCTCAGCCAAAAAAGCACGTGCTACACACTCGTATGAACCTGGTGCAATTGAACTTGTTATGCACCATTTTGAATAAAGAAAATGGTCTAATATAACTCCCAACTTGCCATCTTCCTCACATTTAAATTCCAATGAAGTTAACACAAACAACATTTTATTATTTGATCCTCTTGGATATTAAAAACTACACCATCTGACTGAATAATGGATCTAACTTCATCTTTATTTTCAGTTGCATCACCTGATTGGAGTCATTTATTGAGTACTTATAGACAACAAAACAGTTTAGTAGACTATAATCTAAAGCTGTCAATGAGAACACTTACTTATTCCATTACAGTCTTATCAAACAAAACGTAAATGGTTATAAAACACATAGATCATGTGTCTGTCTCTAATAAATGATCCAACAGTTAACATATGCCCCTAGTGCGCCCTCTACAGACTGACGCAAGGATCATCCTGATGCACACATCTGTTCAGCTGGTTACAGCTAATGGAAACATAACAAGTCCTTCAAACAGCCCTCATATATCTATACTAAAAACAGCCTACTCTGAATAATGCAGGACATGCACAGAGCAGCGGCTAAAGCCACTCGTGTAACGGGCCCATGTTATTTCCACCAGAAGCGCTCCTCGCGAGGCCAGCCCGTCAAGAATGTGAACTTCAAACAAGCTTTTGGCCCTGTATGGCTAAATAGCCAGTCATATTCCTTGCTCGTTTGAATGAGACTGGTTTTACTTAGTTGAAACAGTTCTTACCCGAATGTTTTGCATACATTCTTGCCTTTAGGGTTGAGTTCTTGGCTGAATGTGGAGCAAACGTATAGACAAACCACAGCCACAGCAGCTAAATAGTTTTTCACATCCATTGTACAAGCAGCAGCATCCTTCTGGTGCCTCGCTTACTCCTCACTTTCCGTGCTCCTAAAGGTTGAACTTAAGAAAGCACTTGCTTTTTGTTTGTAATCCTCAAACGCAAAGTAAACACAAATATCCCACGTCCATCGAATCGTTTCAAATGTCTGCGCCAGCGGGACTAGAAAGTTTCAACACGAGACCAGCTGAAAGAAAGTTCTTCTCCAAAATCACTGGGCTCCTGATACACGTCGCTCCTCGGCGCCGTCAATCCTAAGAACAGTAAAAGAGGTCATCCTGCAAAACTGATGCTCCGCGCACATAACGGAACAAAAGAAAATACTTCCCAAATGAAACGTCTTCGCGCTAAGAAACACGCAAACTGCTGCAAATGTGGCCCAAACTTCAGAGGGACGTGTTCACTGCTCCTTCCCTCTGTTCACACTGAGGACTTAGTTACTCCATAACTTTTGTCCTGTTGCGTTCTCAGGAGTGGCAGGAGGGAAATTCCTGATTTGTTACTCTATCTTTGGCTCTGTTCGCTGTGCGCCACCAATTTACACAGGCCTGCGCAACAGGGTCCACTCCACTGGCTTTGCCTACTTTCTGTGTCGACGAGGCGTAAGACGCATTCAAACCCTGTACTATCCTGGACATGCAGGAAATATACTACAACTGCATTGGTACAGCCTCAAATCTGCTCTCAAACTTCAGTTGTTACTGGGTGGTAAGTTAAGCAGAACCCAGTCCCAAAAATGTTACAGCTGTAATTTGAGATTAATATAGGCTATGGGTAAACTATGTATGTAGTGTGTAGCTGCACGAGTGGGGGGTGGAGATGCAGCTGCAGACTCACATGACAATGGCTCCCCCATCTGTTAATGCGTATGAAGTGAGGATGGCTTATGACATAAGCGCTTTTTTCTACTTTTGAACGAGTAACTAGTTCAAACTAAATGTTTAAATATTAGATTTTACATTGACCACTGGCAGGCCCACTCTTTCCCTTAAACTGCTGCCTATAGACTAATTCAATTATGGCAACGTTATAGCTTGGTTGATTACATATAACCTATTTGATTACTATTGATTGTCACTGAACACATTAGGCTACACACCTAATCTGACTGACACAAGCGTTCACTTCTCACACTAAACAGTGAACCAGAGGGAGAATAGAACACACATAACAATAAATCCATGTAATTGCCTCCTGGTCCCTCCCTCTGTTCACATGGTAGAGTAGACCCTGTAGAACCACACAGGCGCACCTGCGCTCGCAGGCATAGCCTCCTACTGGAGTGCGTCACAGCCCGCCCTCACACAGTCTGTGGATGCCACTGCGTCGTTTCATTTCAATCTCCTTCATGGCTGAAAAGCTGTTACTACAGTGTCATGCTGCTCTATTTAAGGTTTGTTTACTGTAGTTGACAGGGAACTCGACACACTTATGTTTCATGTCAGGGCACTACCATCCCTGAGTCGGACAGGGGTGAAACCGTTTCTCTCTCAGCGAAGAGCCAGGTCCACTCCCTCCATCTCCACCGCACGGACCGAGCACGCACCGACGGTCAGCGGCCGCACTGAGTCTGACTGTCCCGCACAGTTGGGTCAAGAAGGCGGCCACAGCTCAACTTCCAGCCGCGCTAATGAGATCTCCGTAGACTTTGAACAGACCCAAGAGGCTTATAAGAGCAAAGACTCGTTAGAATTGCTCAGAAGTTTGGTGGTTTTCAAACTCTGCTCCTATGACTTCCTGGTCGACAAGAATAAAGAGGTAATGAGCTCCTGAGTGTGCATCACATAATGTCCACATTAGTAGCCTAACCCATGGGTGGAAACAACAGACATTACCTAAACAATGTATTTCTGTTTATTTTTGCAAACATACTTCCTAGAGGCTGTGTTGCAGCCTTAAATAAGGCACGCACTGTTACATGGATGCCTGCAGGCTCACGTGGAACAGTCACATCTCATGTTACAACCAGTTTTCCAGCACATGGGAGAAGCATTGAACAACAACATAGTGCACTCTGTACAACAACAGGGCTTACAGTTCTGCAGGTCTACATTTCATTTTGAGTCATGAGCAGCTGATATTTTATTTCTCATTTCAAACCTAAATTCTGTTTGACACGTATTTCCCCCAAGTGCAATTGTATTTTAGTATTTTGTCTATTATTGCGACCTTGAAAACCTGCCCAGACTCAGCCTCGGTGCGTGTCAAGACCATGTTAAATGTTATTCACCAGTCATGGCCTTGTTTCTCTTCAGATTACCGCTCTGGGTCAGAAGGTCCTGGGGCGGACTCTCTTTAACAAGGTGATGAAGATGACCTTCTATGGCCAGTTTGTGGCAGGTGAGGACCATGTGGCCATCAAACCACTCCTCCAGAAGAACCAGGCCTACGGTGTGGGCTCAGTTCTGGACTACAGCGTGGAGGAAGACATCGGCCCAGAGGAAACCCAGCAAAATGAGTATGGACATAGCCAACATGTTTACACAAATGCCCTTGAACATACACAGTGCACTGTTAGAGAGGTGAGGTAAAAGAGAGGTTTTTTCCAGTAAAGTAATATTAGCTGGCTGTCACAGTAATTCAAAGTTCAGACAGGTTCTGAAAAGTTTGCAAGGCTTAGCAGTTCAAATGACTGGTGGACTTACGTGTGTGACTTATTTGATCATTCTTGATGTCTGATATTGATTTGTTTTTGTCCATACCGACCTTTGAGATGACTTCTGTTATGATATTGGGTGTTACAAAAATAAATTGATTGATTGATTGGATTGGACACTGCTCTGAGCGTAGCACTGGACAGACTGGGAAGAATTTTACACTTGTGTGGAATCCAGTGGCCGGGAGCCTTAGGCCTGAGATCATGTGAACCACAAACCTTATGCAACATCTTGCTTCTAGGCACCACCCTGCTATTACACAAGGAATAATGTTTTTGTTAAAGGATGGGTGTTAAGAAATATATGATTTGAAAAGGATAACTAGCAGTAATACTTGTTGTTGATGTACTGCTAAGCTGAAGAAGCAACAGTGACAACATACACTCTGCAGACATATGGTTCACTCTCTTCTACTCCTTCACGGGTACAACATATGCATTTTTACATCAGCGGCTTTCATCTAGGGCTGCAACTATCAATTATTTTAGTTATCGATTCATCTATCGATTATTTACATCGATTAATCGAGTAATCGGATAAGTATTCCAATTGTATTGAAAAACTATATTCATGTCTTTAGAGCAGATTTTGAAAGGAGAACCACATTTCTGATAGAAATAACACTATTTATTCTTAATTTCTCATTAGTTTGTCCCTAAAGACACTGATTGGTCAGTGTCCTGACTCCTGAGAAACAAAATAATGAATGTTAAACATTAATAACTTTCTCATCATCTACATATAGATTTGTTTATAGATATGTTTACATGACATGATCTGTGGAAAAATATTCACCCTACCTTTTAAAGAGACAGGGTTTTAGTCAAAAATACTAACTTATTTATTTTCTGGCTCAAATTAGACAATTCTGCAAAGAAAACGATTAATCGATTACTAAAATAGTTAATCGAGTAATCAATTAATCGATTAATCGTCGATTACACGATTAATCGTTGCAGCCCTACTTTCATCCATATACTTTATTGCTACATTCATCCCTAATGTGTGTACAATCTTATTTGGATAGTAGACATTATTCTTTGCCACACAAGCATTCACATGGAACCCTCTGCACATTGACGAGTGCATTCCAGTGGTGGAAAGTAACACAGTGAAAAGTACAAATTACAGGTACTTTTATGTAGGTTCGTTTGAAGTGTAGGACGTTCCGCTCTTTATCCAAAGATCTCCCTCAGATCTTTGGACTAAGATCAAAACGTCCCACACTTCAACTACAGAGCACAGATGAAGACTGAAGAATCTTTGCCTATAGGTACTTTTACTTTACTTAAGTACATTTTTACTTTCTACTTCACTACATTTTTTTTTATTGGGTTAAAACTAAAACCATTTTATTTTCAAAGTCACCTCTCTGTAATTAACTGGTTTAGTCCCAGTTTAGACCTGGTTTAGTGCTGGTTTAGACTTGGTTTATTGGTTTACTCATTTAGACTTTGTTTAGATCTGGTTTAGTCCTGGCTTAGACCTGATTTAGACCAGAGTTAGAGGTTTACTTGTTTAGTCCTGTTTAGAACTGGTTTAGTCTGGATTTAGACCTAGTTTTGACCTTGTTTAGTCCTGGTTTGATTCAAAGAATAACCTGCACATTAATCTCTTAAGAAATACTTTTACTTTTCACTTATAAAGTACATTTTACAGTGTATACTTTTATACTTTTAAGTAGAAATTTTATCTGATACTTTTTTTTGGTCCTGTTTCTGCAGTTTTACTTAAGTAAGAATATTGGGCCTCATTCATGAAACAAACTTACGCACAAATTTGTTCTTAAAGCCGACTTAAGATCATCATTCACAAAATTAGTTCTTAGCTGAAAGTCCAAATCCTAAAACCAGTCAGGAGGACTCCTATGCACAGAAAATATGCAATATTGTCACAGTCAAAATGGACCCAAAAAGTCTTTCACAGCATGAGTAACACTTTTCTAAAAATAATTTCATTTAAAAATATATGTTTTGAGACAATGAAAGTGATCAGAGGTGGTATAGGGCAAAGAAAATATACATGAATGAGGCCCATGAGTACTTCTTCCACCACTGGTGCATTCCTACATGTGGGAACACTGCACTGTCCTCTGAAGGAAGAGCATACAGTACAGTATATATGCAAGCACATTCTTTTGAACCATACTGTCTCTCACATATATTTTAAAAGTCAATATTATCAGTTTTATTTCCATCTTATACTTACATACTGAAGTGAACAACTAGTGTCAGTTTTTCTTAGAGCTAACACCAGCCGACCTTTCTCGTCTCGCACACTTTTCCCGGATTTGCAAAGGTCAAAAAGAGTGAATAAACAAAGCTGCTAGTCTTATATTTAGGCATCAGTGTTTGGATCTGCTGCTTGAGAGTGACAGCTGGCTTTAATGCCACCGTTGCCAGACACTGAGTTGTTGTTGCATTGTCTTTATCACCTCCCACACAGCGATAAAACCAACTTGATATCCTTACTTTTTGGGATGTTTTGATAGTTTCGCTTGGTATACGTTTTTATGATCAGTCGTAACAAGATAAAGCCGCCATGCTTTGATATATCTTGTCAGCGGGCCTCTTGCTCGGAGACATCAAAAGAGCTATCAACCTGGCAAAGCTTTTGTATGGCAAACATATACCTGCACCTTCAAACCATGCGGCAGGAGGACAAGGCACATTAAGCTAGCTTGATCTCAGACAGTGGGGCTTGACAGCGACTCCAATGATCTGTCAAGATAGCAACAACAACACAAGTCAAGTGCTTTGAGCAGAAGTAGATACAGTATATAAGGAAGAGCAGAGGCTCGATGTTGACAGGCTCATTCTAAGGCCTGTTTTAGAGGCAAAGCTTCACAAACATAACAATATGTTGCGTTCACGTGACATCACAACATCCTAAGGAGCCTATAGTTTAAAAGTTTTAAAAGTGAGGTGGAGGGCAGGTAGGAATTCTATGGTAGTAACTAGTTAACCTCTTAAGACCTAGAGTCCCCGAAAATGGGGACTGTTTGTTCAGATACAGTTACTGACCTACGTGTTTTACGCAGAAAAATATTCCAAAGTTGCAAATTAGTGACAGCTGATGTGGGATTATCCATTTCTGTTGTTATTTCCTACACCACAGGGAGGAAAAAGGCCTTTTTACGGAAAAATGTGTGTGTTTTTTTCAGGCGGAAATTCATTCAAACCTATGGCAACCTCATTTTATTATCAAACAACATCATTTATTTTTATTTCACTTCCACCGTCATCCCAAAGCTCTACCAAATGTGTGGACACCAAGATTAGCCATGTACACCTAGAGGCTTAAGAGGTTAAAGGGACTATACCTGATTGTTTTATTACAAATAATGAAAGAGGGAGCGAATAAATTCAATTGTTAGTTGCGGTCCAAACACATTCCTAACGTTCCTCACACATTTGTATTTTGTAAAATGCAATTTCGTCACAGAGATGACTTTATGAGCAAATTTCACAACTAGCGGGGTCATTTTTTAGGGTTATAGTCACCAAAATGCAAGAGAAGTAGCTTGGAAACTCGTGAAATTTACAAAACTTCTTAACATTTAGATGAGTTTACAATGTACCAAAGTAGGTAAAAACACATTTTATTCCAGTACTAGGATAAAAATCAGGAAAGCTCCCGCACACCGTCTCACTATTTTTCAGCTTTTATTGCAGCGTTTCGGTCACACAGACCTTCATGAGGCTGAGAGTAACTATGGTGACCATTAAAATGAGGATTCGTTTTGACTAATATCTCTGTAATAAAAAAAACTGTCACAAGGTTCTATGTCTTCCGTTTCAGCCAAGTTATTTTCTCATAGATATGTTCAAAAGTGGTGATAATATAAAAAAAAAAAAAATGAAAAGGACATGAAACATTTGAAGATTTTCTATTTTGAGATGCCATTTAAAAACTGCCCAACTTTATTTATGGCATAATTAAATTCTAGGACAATGAACACAACCTATAATATATATGTATACTTTGCTATTGGGCTGCACAGTACAAGGTCAGATTGTAGTCATTGCAATGAGGTGATGCAATAATCATAATAGGTTACATTCAGATGAAGAGCCTGGACTAATGCACATAAAGCAAAAACTGTCACAAACTTCAACGTCTTCTCTTATTTTGAATAATCTAACACAGGGGTGTCCAAACCTTTTTCATCAAGGGCCACATATTGAATTGCATACGGCACGGAGGGCCACAGATCGGTAGCCAGTGCCGTCCAACAGTCCACTGGGTTCATATAAGAGAAGTTTAATCCTTTCCCTACACATGTATCAAGTCTGCAGTGCTTTGGGCACCCCTGATCTAAAATATCTATATTTATACATCCTACTCCTACTCATGCAAAATATATCGCATTGCAATAGTAGGTGATGCAATATCCGTATCGCAAGAAGCCACAAAATATTACAAATTCACAGTAAGTCTTCAATCTGACTTTGATTGAGATTTTTACCATTTTTGCCAACACTCTCTAAAACCAAACATACAGGAACTTGTAAATGTGCAGAAGTTCAGCTTTAGTTACAACTTTCCTAATTTAGTAATTTTTTTTGGCCTTGGTTTGGTTCTGATTTTGTGTTTTTAGTTTTCAGTAGTCTTCTTTTGACACAATTTGCTGAAAAAGATATTGCATGTGTCGTGTGTGAATTGAATGGGACAGTTTATCTAAGTATCGCGATATTGCATGCCAGTATCACAAATCGCAAATTTTTCAATATCGCGCAGCCGTAATCAATATTTTCGTTTCCATCCGCCCGTCCTTTTAGTCTTGGTTTTCTATCTGTGATTAAGTTTTTCAAAGGTCATTCTGCATCGAAACAACACTACGTCCTGCCATACAAATACTACTTGTCATCCTGAGTAATGCTGTGCAAAACTTAAGGCCTGCCTGAGCAAAAAAGTTTTCAAAATGAACCGTTGAAATCTGATGAAACATATTTCTTAAACACTAACTAACTTTCTGTGTTTCTCTCCTTTCTGATTCAGATCATGCGTAGCCGCCGCAGACCCGGCCGGTCTAGGTGAGCCGCCTTGTTTTTTGCGCTCATTCTTTGAGCTGGAATGATGTAATTAGTAGTAATCGCGATGCAAATCTGTGTGTACCCCTAGGCGACCATCACAGGGAGAAACAATACGAAGCGGGGGACTTTCACGGTGGGGCGACATATCTCCACGCAGATGAGGCCAAATGCGACCACCACATGGAGACGTTCATCAAGTGTATCAAGGCATCTGGTGGGTGAAGTTAGTCAGGAAATTGGGCAAAAGCCTGTTGAATAATTTAACCGTGTCTGACTGTCCGGACCAAAGTAGAGTCTTCTGTTTACAACTAGCCACGCACTGCCTGCTTTCCTTCAGTTCAGATATTGAATTTTTAATGCTAAGTGTGTCTGAACCCGAGGTGGAACGTCCATGGATGGATTTTCAGCTATCAAAATGACCGCACTGGGAAGACCTCAATTTCTGGTGGGCACTCTGAACTGATTTGGACTTTCTTTTGAAGAGCGTGTAATGGACTTCGCTGACTGTGGTGTTTTTTTTCATCCGTTCTAAAGCTGGAGTTGTCAGAGGTTTTGGTGAAGTGGCGCCGATTCTTTAATTTTCTGGCCTTGCAGCAGGGGAAGAATGTTGGACAGGCCTTAGAGTTAACACGACTGCAGGTTAGTACTTATAATGGAGCTCAATAGTTCTGCCCACTTCGAAACAGCTCTGGCTCTGGAGGTAAATTTCCTTTTTCCCAGGATAAAGTTATTGCTGATTAGCATTCATCATTATTTATTTTTTCAAAAAGTTTCAGGGGAAATGAATGGGATCTTTACTTCTAGGTTTTGATGTGGGAAAGGGCCATTGAGTTCTATACAACCACATTTTTAAACATGATCAAATGAACAGAAAGCATTACATGTGTAATATTATATACATCTGTAGGAATCCCTGACCGAACTGGGTGCAACTGGGGACTATCTTGGCTGGTTTACAGAAAACAAGAAGGGATCCTCTGGGTGAGAATACACTGGCTTTAGGCACCGTATTTTCCGTAAGGCGAGACATTGCAGACAAAACTTTTTCCATTTTCAGATTTTGAGCCAGTTTGGTCTCCTAACATACACTTTCACCTTGAAACACATAAATGATCAAATATTCGCAATGAAAATGAGTAATTATTGCACTGATTGAACATTTCTCCATAGAATTACAAAAATAAATTGTAACTTTAATGACTTTAATGATTTTTTCTCACATTATGGCGACAACATCTCCACTTTAGTTGCTCCCACAGACTCCAAACGTTCCAGTCTTGGACTTAACAATATTTTGAAGGTTTGCTCAGAAGGATTTTTCAGTATTTAATTCCTGCCAGATTTATTGGGCTTTGAACCCCAAAAACAAGGCGAAATCTGAATTTTAATTTGTTCAGTAATAACTAGTTTATTCAAAAAGTAAACAAAATATCCAAATCTTTGTAACTAATATGTCAATAAAATATAACATTTAAATCTGGCTTCATCCATTATTTCAATTTTTTCGCTGAAAATAACGAGTAATGATCACCAACCATTGTCTAAACAAGCAGCCGGAGATCAGGCTTTTCTCAGATTTACCTCTTGCGAAGTGCCTGCTTTCAAAAGCCACAACTTCTCCAAATATGATCCGATTCCCATGTGTTGTACATCGTTGGAAAGCTTGGAGGCTACACTTTCAGAATCTGTGAATAACTCAAAATGCCCCAGAATCGACTTGTGCCCCTGGAAGCTATGACATATACACATATACACAATTTTGGTAATTTTTACAGTTCATACGCTTTTTTCCTCATAATAATGTCAGTAATAAACAGAAACAGTTTCACCTGCAGTTTCTCGCCTTGAGCTCATAAAGGAATGCTACTGTATATGACCTCTTTGTCTGGACAGATCCATCGACGTTGTGGACTGGAACAGCCTTTTAGATGAGAGAGAACAGTGTGCTGACCTGCTGGTTGTGCCCAACGTCGAGGTAAGTGCAAAATGTACAGTATGTATCAAGGAAAGACTGCTTTTTGGTTATAACTTCTGGAAAAGTAAAGGTTACAAAGAAGTTGTTCCAGTCTGACCAGTTGCTCATGTTCTGTTCACTACAGTTTGAGGCAAAAGTGGTTGTGTATCCTCTGTGCACTGCAAAAACTGATCTAAAATTAGTTGTATATTTTGACGTTGATTTGAGCAGGTATGTAAAATGATCTGCTAATGGATTTTTGCACTTAGAATAATACAATGAAAAGATATTATTGCCCGTAAAATAAGAATATCTTAATGCACATACAATAGAAATGCATAGAATAAAATAAGGTCCAATATTCTCACTTCCATAAGTTATTAATTATTATAACTTATTAAGGCGAGACACTGCAGGTGGATAGGGGGAAATGTAAATTGAGTGTAATCAATTTGAAACTTTTGTTTTGTATATTACTGACATGAATATGGGGGAAAAATATCACATCTAAATAATGGATAGAGCTACAGTAGATTTAAATGTATGGTTTTGTTGATATACAGTATTAGCTACAATGATAATTATGTTCACAGGGGATTGTGGGTATCTTGTTTAGTTTTGAATAAACTAGGTATTATGAATAAATATATACAAATCTAAAGTTCTAAACTCAATAAATCAGGCTAGGAATTTAATATTGAAACAAACCTTCTGAACAAACCTTCAAAAATATTGCACATACAAGACTGGGAAGTTCATCGGTGCTACTAAAGTGGAGATGTTGGTGCCACAATGTGAGAAAATAGAGTTATAATTTCCCATATAGTTCTATGGAGAAGCATTGAGTCAGTGCAATAATTACACTTGTTAATATAAAGATTAGGTCATTTATTTGTTTCCTGGTGGATGGCTATAATTTATATCATCAGAGAGCAAACTGTAACCTGGCATGTGCCTCTGATTTGAGTTCTGCACATTACCACTCTGGGATGGCTCTCGTTCAGTCCGCTCGTGAAAGGGAGGGACCATAACGGCAATACATCAAGGTAATTGGGTGAGACGCCTGTTAGTATCCAGTCGGGAGAAAAGCACAAACGTCTCTTTGCTTTTCCCTTTTCAAAGCAGAAATAGTCGGCATTTCGGCTAAAACAGAGTCAACTGCGGCATCAAAAAGTGAGTCCTCAGACGCAGCCATGTTTGTGATTATTCGGCGTTTGGTGCGACGTCATACCAACACGTCCCGCCTTAAACCCCAATGCAGGCACGTCATTGGTCCCGCAAATAGGTGAGTCGAGCTGAGCGTACGTGATTGGACTCTTTCAAGATGTATTTTCCAGAGTTCGTGTAATCCCAAACCTCGCGGGAATACATCTTACAGCGCAAGGTTAACCCTCTGAGGCATTTATTTTTATTTTTCGCCTGATATTTTTTTGTTTTATTGCTTCTGAAACACCTCCTAATGGTGCACCATCAAGTGCTTGGACTCATAACTACTAGAACTAGTATCATCTGAATGCTGTATTAGAGTCATATCAATGAAGTAATCATGATAGAAGCAGAAAAACAACCAAAAAATTAGGCGAAAATTGAATTTCTCACCTCACTCTTTCCCTATATGCAAAAAATCAATGTAGACCTGGCCCAGGAGATGGAAGATAAATGCTGTAGTTACTGTAGAAATGTTTATTTTTGACCAAAATAACAACAAAATTTAGCTCATAGCACTTTTTTGATTATTATTCCACTAAAATATGCTTCTATAAACATAGAAGGCTATAAACCTGACCTTCTATGTGAAATCTGTGTTTATTCACCATATATTTACATTTTTGAGAAAAAAAACAACAACAAAATTGTCCTAAATGTTACCCCATAGTTGTGCTCATTTTTGGCACAAATGTTACTTTATACTTTAGTCCTCCATGTTCTACATAAACAGAAAACAAGATGGCAGCTGACCAGAGACACATTTTCAGGATGAAGAAGTCAAAAAAAAAAAAAAGTTTTTATCTAGTACCGTTTTGAATCCCTGGGCAATTGTGTAAAGTGCAGTCAGCAATTTTAGCTAATGCTAACTTAGCACTTTTTGACACAAATTTTCGACGCGACCTTACATCGCCCCCCGGAGGGCTCATTTAGATGCATTTCTAATCTAAATGAGCTATTTTTGTTCCTAGGTGTAAAAAGTCTAACATTTGCACTTTTACTTGTCCCACCAGGTAAAGGTACACATTAAGATTCACTGTACTTTGCTGTGAACCTGAGAGACATCCGCGGTGACACAAGGGCAGATCCGATCAATAGAGTCATGTGACAGAGGCGCACTGTAAAGTCTACACACACACACATCGGAATACATTACATCCCCATTCATCATGAAACTGACAAGGACATCAACTGCATCAGGCCGGCGCTGTCAGTCGGCCATCAATAACAACAAATGGAGTCACACACACCAGCGCTTCGTGCGTTCAGGGCAAAAAGTAGTCTAGAAATAAGTTAAGATGTTTTGTTTATTTAATTTTGAGTAGAAGGAGTTATTTGTTTGTTACGATAAGGGGCGACACTGCAGGCAAATGTCTTTTTTTTCCCCTTCAAATTTCACCTAAGCTTTCACCTGGAAAGATATAAATGAGCTTGATAATAAGGAGTATAATTATTGCACTGATTCAACGTTTCTCCATAGAACTATATGGGAAATTGTACCTTCAACGCTCCTAGAAACTCCAACCCTTCCAGTCTCCTATTTATAACAATATTTTGAAGGTTTGTTCAGAGAGGTTCTTCAATATTTAATTCCTAACCTGATTGATTGAGTTTTGAATCCTAAAAATGAAGGCAAATTAGATTTTTTTACAGATTTATTGTAGTTTATTAACAAAAACTAAATAAGATATTCGAAATCCTCTGTGAACAAATCTTTGTACCTAACACAGTACATCAACAAAATAAACCCATAAATGTAAACCTGGCTCGATCCATTATTTAGATTTCGTCTCCAATAATATACACAATTTTTACTCATAAAATGCCTTATTCTTATATGAAAACATACAATAACAACATTTGCAATACATTTTTTCCTCATATGTACGTCAGTAATATACAGCAAAGGTTTCAAATTGATATTAATAAAACAAATGTTGGCAGATTTCTTGAAACTAGTTGATGAAATCGAGGACAAATGTACTTTTTCACTTCTTTCTTGATTACTTTTTGCTGTGTATTGGTCTCTATAAGTATTGGTCTACTCCAAGAGGGCCCTCGAGATGGTGCTGAGATTGTAAGGAGTATCTACAGTGCAAAAACGAATCTAAAAATAAGTGAAATTTTCATGAAAGAATATAAGTTGACCTAGATTTGAGCAGGTAAATGCATTCATCTCTCAAAGGAATAAGTCTTCATGCATTTAGAATTTAACCCTCTGAGGACGTATTTTTTTGTTTTATTGCTTCTGAAACACCTCATGTTGCATCATCAAGTGTTTGGACTCTTTATTTTCATAACAAATTGAACTAGTATCATCTGAATGCTGTATTGGAGTCATATCAATGAAGTAATCATGATAGAAGCAGAAAAACAACCAAAACATTAGGCAGAAATTGAATTTCTCACCTCACTCTTCCCCTATATGCAAAACATCAATAGCTATGGCTGTGGACATTACAAAATGTTTTGTGGGTTATACCTGGCCCAGGAGATGGAAGATAAAGGCTGTAGTTACTGTAGAAATGTTTATTTTTGACAAAAATAACAAAAAAATGTAGGCGCTCATTAGCCTGGGAATACCCAGGCTGCTCGCGTTCGAACTGCGAGACAGCCTGGAAAGGAAGACAGAAATCTTCGCATGAATCTGGGGACCAATCACAGCACGGGGAGCCGATGACGCATAAAAAATCGACTGACGCGGAATTTGTAGTTTTAGTGTACGGATCCAACTTGGCTGCAGCAGACGCGAAGCTATCTTTCGTTCAAGCGTTAGATTGTGTTCTAAACACATTAAATCGAAAATGTATATTAAAAGAAGTAAAGCGTTTGGCTTTACAATATTTTATTACGAAGAAAGATGTTTTGGCCTTGCTTCTGACAGGATTTCATCTTCTTCTTCTTCTATGCTTTTTCACTCCTCGTCGACTTTCTGTCGCTCAACATACGTCATCGGGACTCGTCACGCGCAGAAGTATATGATGGACATTCGTAGCGGCCAATAAACGGCTAAGGACAATCGTAAACCACACTCAAAATTAACGGTTGTTTCCCAGACTAAATATTCACTTGTGATATTTAGTCTGGCACTAGCACTATGGCGCTCATAGCACTTTTATGATTATTATTCCACTAAAATATGCTTCTATAAACACAGAAGGCTATAAACCTGACCTTCTATGTGAAATCAGTCGTTGGTGACGCGGGTGTTGCGGGTCTCATATCGCGGACCTGGGAATAACAGTAAATATCTTTTGCTCTTAAACAATAGGAAATGCATTTAATTTTACAAAAATCTATTTCTTTTGAGTTTCTTTACCTTTTTAAACATTTTTTTTATTCAATAAATGTAATAATTCGACTGAATAGACTATTACTAGTAATTAAGGAAACCAAACACTCAATAGCAGTTATTAAAGATATCATAGATCTGGTTAAATTTGGTCTTTATTCATGTAAGAACAGTATTGCGTTTGGCCCTTTACTCGCTGATCATTTTCAATGTTGGCCCTCGGTGTAAAATACTTTGGGCACCCCTGGTCTACAGTATATCATCCTTTTACTTCTGTTATTGAATTGTAGATAAGACATTTTATGGAATCCAAGTTAACGCTTTTCTTAATGGCTTTTAAGACCTTTACGTAATGTAGCTGTTACTTTGGCGAAGCTGTGGAGTGACAAAGGATTGGGATTTCAAGTGTCCAGGAAAATTGACCGCGCTATTCTTTATTGTGAAAAAGCTTGATACTTTTTTTTTTTTTTCTTGGCGGAAACAACTCACTCAACGAGGAACCGAAACCACAAGTGCATCCCATTTTTGTCGAACACTGAGAGAACAAAAGCTCGGAACAAAAGCGGAAACTGCAGCTCTTGTGAATTGCCTTTTTCCCCCCCGTCTTCTTTTGTACCAAGGCCAAAGGAAATCATTCAGCACCATTATGTGATCGATACCTGGCCGCCGCTCCAGTGTTTGAGGGAAGAAAAGAGATCAAAGAGGCCTGTGGATGTAATGCAGCAAACACGAACCGCTTCAACACGCGCTAATAGAGCCAACACTTGTTCTAAATGGTCAGCTCAGGACAAGAGCCTCTGATGGTTTAGTCTGAGAGCAGGTGTGAATGTGTGGTCAATGTGTAATGGCGGGACACTGAGGGAGGGGTTTTCAGAGCAGAGTCTTCAGAGGATAGTAGCATGACTAAATTAGAACAATAAGGGTACATTACTTTTCATGATAAAATAATAATGACTTTAGTGATTGAGCTAGTGAGCCAGGCACAAAACAAACAGAAAAAGATACAGCAAAAATATCTGGACAAAATTGACTTGAAATAGTCAATGCACTATAGTCACTTACACATTGATGCTCGAAATGGAGTGGGGAGAAGAAGAACTTATTAAAGCCCACCCCCATCTGTCAATAACTAGCTCATTCATTGATCATTAATGATCTTGAGTAATTAATCATGATGAATTCTTTGAGCAGAAGTTACAGACAGGGGAAAACACAAACCGTTGAAAAACGTTTTGAAGATGAAATCAAACATAATTAACTCATGATGAACTAATGAGGAGTTTGTGTAGGTTCTCAGTCGTACAGGAGTTGTCCATCGTAGGCCAAGATTCTTCAGTCTTCATCTGTACTCTGTAGTTCAAGGACGTTAGTCCAAAAGATCTTCCTCAGCGAATAAAGACTTAAACGCATTTGTGGGTCTCTTAAAGGAATAGTTCATCGCTTTTACATGCTTACATATGTTCTAACCTGGGCTTAGATGAGGCGATGCTTGGCTGCCTCGTCTTTGTGCGTGGCACCTGTCCCATAAAACGGCCAAAGACGGTGTTAGCATTTTGACTCTACAGTAAAGTCCCTTGGGGCCAAATGTAGAAGCCACGGATCTCTTCCAAGTTTCCCCTTTTTAAATAGGGCTATGTCAGTAGTTACACGTTCAAAGTATAGTTACTGTCAATTTTCTAAGCGGATAAAACGGGTACTATATTTTTAGGCGGAATAACACCACTTTGACCTCCGCCCAGTATTAAGATGCTCCAATAGGATTCTCCCCCACTCAATTCCGTGTTATTCCGCCTAAAAATATAGTACCCGTTTTATCCGCTTAGAAAATTGACAGTTTTAATTTTGTGAAACTATACTTTGAACGTGTAACTACTGACATAGCCCTATTT
>OMNZ01119648.1:0-11669 GCA_900303255.1 Lesueurigobius sanzi
AATAATAATAATAATAATAATGCATTGGTTTTATATAGCGCTTTTCTGGACACTCAAAGACGCTTTACATGGCATTATTCTTTCACTCCAGACTTGGTGGTGGTAAGCTACTATTGTAGCCACAGCTGCCCAGGGGTAGACTGACAGAAGCGAGGCTGCCAATTTGCACCATCGGCCCTTCCGACCACCACCACACATTCACTCTGTCACTACATTCATACAGGCTGTGGGTGAAGTGTCTTGCCCAAGGACACAACGACAGTCTGCAGCTGCAGGAGCCGGGTTTCGAACCCCCGACCTCTCGATCATAGGACGACCCGCTCTACCACTGTCGCAGATTAAGACTGCTGTACTACAAATTCGTGCCGAGCCTGCAGAAAAATCTAAGACAACTGAGACAACTGATCTTTGTTTAGTTCAGGGTCTAGGCCAGCTGTCTAAAGTTATGTGCACTTCATTATTTAATATTTTCAGGTGTTGTAAGTCTTAAGTTACATTTAAAAGCTTGTTCTGAGCACTTTAATACATTATTTTCACAGGTCTTAAGAGCTAAAATCTGCACTAGAGTGTATTTTGATACAATACAGAAGACCAATTCTATTTTTTGAAAAAATTAATAAAACTTGTATTTCTTGTTCAGCATGTTAAATGTATCGAATCGAAATCGTGACCTTCATATGGAAAATCGTATCGAATCGTGACTCAAATGGAATGTTGCATCCCTACTAGCCGACATCACGCACATGTTTTTGAATATTGTCCACTATACCACTTTTGGACAGCTCTCTGAGAAAATAATTAGACCGTAGTTCATATGCGCCGACAGAGAAAGCAGTGAACATTCTGCCAGTTTTTGTTTCATGTGGCTAATACAGATTTATTTGCCATGAACCAAAACGATTTATTCAATAGATTTCTTAGCTGCCCACCACCTGACTTTGAAACTATAGGCTCTTAAGAATGTTGTTATGTCATGTGAATGCAACCTATTGGATCTTCCTCCAGTGACATCTGTCTAACCAATCACAGTTGGGAAGGGCAGGCTGTTGAGATGCACAGATTCCAGCGTCTGAATTATTTAAAGGGTCTATGTGATGCAAAATTGACATTTTTTAACTTTTAACCATGCAATAATGTAACATCCTCCTGCCTTGAGTGATTTAATTCATTCATGTTTTGATAATTTAACACACAAAATGAGTTTATTGATATAGTAAGTCATTGCTGTCTCCACTCGTACTGAGATAATAAATGCTCTGCGCCTTCTTGGAATCAAATCTCTAAGGAGCAGCCCCCAAATAAGCAAGTCAGGGATCTTACTTTGTGCTATCGTGTTATTTGTCAGGGGAAGACACACCCAGGTCCAGCCCTTTGGTGGAGGAGAAGGTCTTGTCGGCTGTGGTTCCCGTCATCAGTGCTTCCTGCTCCCGACTTCAGCCCAAGTCAGTCACATTCCATGATTTCGATGGTGAATTGAATTATTTCTGTATAATTTGTAATGTTCCTGTCGGTTCTCTCTCATCAGGCTCGCTGAAGAAACCGCATCAAAAGCCGTGTCCCTTTTTCTGAACGGCAATGTCTCCTTTTTGCCGGACAATTCTTTTCCGTCGCACATTCAGCTTCTCAAGGTTTGTGGACAATTCAAACTTGAAATTGAAAGATAAACTAAAACGTTATAGTGACGCAAGTATTCAGACTCCACTCCGTACAACTGCAGGTCCATTATTTTGCTCGTTGTATCGGTTTTGAATATTCATAGGTGTTAGGGGGCCGCAAGAATTTCACATATCTATCAACTTAATGACATGGGAGCAATGGTGCATTCCATTTACCTCGGAAGTTGGAAGTCGTAGCTCGGAATGACGTCACATCCCAGTTGAGTTTTGTCACCAATGAGGGCTACTGTTTTTAGCATTTGTTAGCACAGCGTCTGTTGTAGTTTGCACATAACACATGTACAATGCAAATTTCACTACAGCAGGATTTTCACATATATTTGAGTCATCGTACAATGTTTGTGGCTCATGTAGTGCCGCAAAAATAGTCTGCAGTGCTAGTAAATTGATTTCAAGAGCTTTTACTGACAGTTCCCGCTGGCAGCGGCCATGTTGGAAATTCAACTCGGGGCTTGAGAGAATCGTCCGACTTTCCCAGTGGGAAATACGACTTCGGGGGGCGTTCCAGTTAGTACTTCCCACTTGGAAGTCAGAAATCCCGACTTCCGAGGACAAATGTAACGCACCACAAGTAGAGGGGTATAAATACTTCCTGAACCCACTGTAAATGGTTCACATTGCTATACAGACAAGTAAATTCACATTCTAAAGAAACAGTTGGCAACGTGTTATAATAGGGGGCGTGGCCTAGCATGGGGGAAGGAAATCTGTTATGGAAATTATTATTTTTTCACTCCTTTTTAGATGATTTTCTGGCGGATACTTCTACATACAAATAAATCAAGTTAAAATCCATATAAATGTTTCAACAAATCAGATCCGGTCCACTATAAATAAAAGAAAACACACTTGAAGCTAGCCGTTTGCATGTAGCACGAAGCTAACGTTATCTTTATGGTTAGCATTCCTCGTTTTATTTGGAACTTTGCACCACTTTTTTCCACACCATGTCTCTGTGTCTTTCTTATGTAGAAAATACATCCATAATCTGGCATTTTTAAAAGTAGTTGTGGTGTAGTCGGTGAAAGAGCAGGTATCTTCCCACTTCTCTGCAGCTTCTGTGACCATTTGTGGGCGTCTGTGTTTTGTCTCTTCCAGGGCGACTCGTGGAAGCAGTCCCAGTTGGTGTGTCTGCTCATGGGCTGTGTCTGCTCGTTACCGCGCTCCGTAAGTTGTCGTTCCTAAGTTTGGACTTACTTTTATCTGTGTAGAACGATAAATACTGTGTTGTTATTATTATTGGACAGGTTGAAGTGCCACAGTTGGATGAGCTGCTGTCGACGCTCGAGGACCTCAGCTGTAGCTCCCCTCACACTCTGTCCTACACATCAGCCGCCAAGTGCTTCGCTGGCCTGGTCAACAAGAGGCCACTGGGTCAGTTTGGACAATTTCTTTATTGTTTTATTTACTGTGTATTCGTTTGATACCAGTTTAGTCCTAGGATACCACTGTTGGCTAATGGTGAGTCCAAAACATTCACTATTTTTCAGTGGGTTGTCTGCCTATTGCCATTATGACTGTTGATACATGTTTTGGTAGTTTTTGATAGTCAATCGCTTGACTCACTGATGCATTTTTATAGATAGACAACATCAACTAATATCATTTATTATTTGGGTTTTAGCATTTTAGCTGATCGTTAGGAGCATGTTTTGTATTGCTGGCAACAGTATGATTTAAAACGTCACACAGTGTACCTTTAGGCTCCAGTATATAGGGCTGGGTTTCGATTTGAATTTCCCAAATCGATTCGATTCACAAGGGCCTGATTCGATTCGATTCACTTTGATTTTCAATTCAGTTAAGGATATCACGCATTCTCAGAAGAACTAATGCACTTTTTTATTATCATTCCACTATAATATATGCTTCTATAAACATAAAAGGCAATAAACATGACCTTCTATGTGCCATCTGTGTTTATTCTCCATATATTTGCATCTTTTAGAAAACAAAAAATATTTTTACCCCATAGATTTGCTAATTTTTGCACAAATGTAACTCCATACTTTTGCCCTCCATGTTCTGTCTAAACAGAGGCAAAAAAACAAACAAGTTTTACCTAGTACTGTTTTGAATCCTTGTGGGATTGTGTGAAGAGCAGAGTCAGCAGTTTTGTAAAATGCTAACTTAGTCTTTTGGACACGAATTTTCAATGCAACTTTACACCACCTCCCAGAGGCCTAGAAGAACATGGCTGGGCTCATTTTAAAGCCTCCGTGTAAGTCTCTTTGACATTTCGTTGCGGAGAAAAGATCGATTTTCGTTTTTTTGACTCGATATCAGGCCTTTCAACTACAGCTACATGTTGAGAGCGTAGACTGCATTGAGAGCCTATTAGCCTTCACATAATGGTAAAATCCTCTGGTTTTGTTCTCCAGGTGAAGCTCTGGACAGCCTCATTCAGAGGACGGTGAAGAGAGTGTGCACTGAACTGGACTCTCCCAGCTCCAGTGTGCACACTCAGGCTTTTACTCTCATGATCTGGGTATGAGAAGATAGAAGTTTTTTTTACTCTGTTTAACTATTATCTCCAAGTGCTGTATCAAAATATCATTTATTTTCTAACAGGCTGCTAAGGCTCTCCTCCTCAGATATCATCCTCTGTCTACAACTTTGACCAACAAGGTACATACATGCAACATTTTACATGACAAATAGTACGTGATGGTTTCTTAAATGTCCTATGGCATGCTTTATTCAGGCTTCAGATGAATTATGTTTGTTGTCAATATCCGTTTTTTATATCTCCCATATAGACTATTTTCATTCCTTATGAATGAGGGGCAAAACATTACATGACCAGTTTTCACAAATGTTTCGGTTACCAATATTCCTGTGGTTGCCTATCGGCCAATAGCTTACAATCAAGTGACATCACAACATTCTGAAGAGCCTATAGTTTACAATTGAGGTGGAGGGCAGCTGAAAATTCTATACTATGGTAACTGTCAAACTGCAGATTTCTAGTCTTTTTTTTTTTCTAGTTTATCGCTAATTTCTCTGTAATTCTTGAGCCTATCCACATGAAACAAAACCTGTCACAAAGTTCAATGTCTTCTCTGTCAGCACATAGGAACTCTGGTCTATTTATCTATTTATCTATTATTTTCTCATAAAGGTGTCCAGAAGGGGATATAATATTCAAAAGAGTCCTGTATTTCAGCTGAAGTGAGTTTTTCTTTGCTCCTGAACAATTTTCCTGGCAGTTGTTGAAGGTCATGTAAATGTTAAATCAGGGACATTTAAGTAGTTTCTGTCTCATTATGATTTCAAAAGAGTAAACTCAGTTCTTTGACAATAAATGGGTTCACCTGACCACTAACCATGAGAGGAAAAAGATTTATCTGCCTTGATGAATGAATGTGAATGATATTTTTTCCTCTGTCCCTGTAGCTCTTCTCGTTGCTGGACGACGCTGACCTGGGATCAGTGGCCGCCGACGGCTTCGCTCTGCTCATGAGCGACTCCGACGACGTCCTGAACCGAGCCAGCCACGCTGACGTGCGCATCATGTACCGCCAGCGCTTCTTCAGCGAGAACTCCGGCAAACTGGTCCAAGGCTTCCATTCTGCCCAAGGTCAGGGTTAATGGCCCTGTATCTGATAGTTTCCCTGGTAGTGGAATGAAAGAAGTTTGTGAAAAGCATCTAATTGTGAAGGGTGTTTTAGCAGCAGCGGCGGACAGGAGAATACGCAAAGAGGCAGAACACAGGATTAGCGCGACAGGATTCATTCTTTGCTCACTGGCAGTTTTTAAATAATTTCAATCCGCTGAAGAATAACAGAGAAAAGCCTCCGAACAAGTATTGATGTTAAAAATAGCTGAGAAATTACGGCGTGTCAAATAAGCAATCATTTTGCAGCAACGCACGGTATTCTCAGATCATTTGACTCGCATTAATGTCGTCAAAACAAGACTACAGTATAGCAGGTTACAAAAATGAAATGAAGACAGCGACGGACATAAAACTGTTGTTGAGGTCGGACTAAATGTTAATTGTCCAGCAGCCTATCAAAAAGGTTTAGGGCTACGGATTTCAGCTATTGGGATCTCATGGGTCTTTTCTCTTTGTGCCTCATCGCAAATTTCTAAGAGAACTGTGGCCTACATGTAAAGTTACTTCCACATATGTGTGCTAAGAGCTTTAAAGCTAGTCAATTCAAATAGATAATTGTTTAAACCCACGTGAAGTTAGTCAGACGGAGATTTTGATTTTAAAATTGTATAATCAAGTAAAGAAGGGTACTTTAATGTCCTGTTTCAGAAAGGAAGCCCAACTACTTGAAGGCGCTGTCAAATATTGTCAACAAACTGCCGAAGCAAGTACAAGTGACTGAACTACCAGCCGTAAGTACAAGTTTTGACTCATTATTTTGACGAAACATGTGGCTAACGGTACATTCTGTGACTTATCTCAGCTCCTGACTCTCTTGCTGGAGGCCCTGTCCTGTCCCGACCAGAGCGTCCAACTGTCCACTCTGTCCTGCCTGGAGCCCGTGCTTGCGGACCCTCCCCCCGCGCTCATTCAGCAGCTGGAGGCTCTGGTCAGCAGGCTACTAGCCCTCACCTCCAGTCCCGCCATGGTTAGTCACACATTTCTGACATAAGCTAATACGCTAAGCTCTCCATTAGCCTTCGGTATTTGTTTTCAATATTGTTTCACGCCTCTCCTGCAGATTGTCAAAGTGGGCTCCTTGAGGTGCATCCACGCTCTGTCGCACTTTCCCACACATGAGGTAACCATCGCCAGCATGTCTAGCTTTAAATCCATGCCATAATACACTGCCAGAAAAGCCTGTGTGTGAAGTTGTAGCACAATGCAATATGCCTGTTGAGACACGCCGACCAAAGCCTATACAGTATGTCCCAAAAAACATAAAGAGGATATTATTCTCATGGCTTGAGTGACGGCGCACTCACACTGCATCCGAGGTCCGTCATTGCGGGTCCGTTTCGGCCACGTTTTGACTTAAAAAGACATTAAAATCAATGCTGCACACTCACACTAGTCCGTCATGGCCCGGCTACGTCAGGTCCTCCGTCCTAACGGAAAGAATCCGCAAGGAGTCTATTTTTGACGGATGCCACAGACACCGGAGCGGCCTCCAGTCAAGCTGCCGGGAATATTACGAGGGATACCGGAAGTCCAGTGTCGATGTTAAGAACATCCGGTGTATTTCAAAATAAAATCTGTCCGTTCACAATGTATTTTATTGTCTTGCGTCGGAAATGTAAACATTACATCATTGCCGGTGGTGACACGGGGTCAAAAGTGCAATGCGGGGCATCCACTTCACACATGTTGAGCATTCACGGGAACCCACGTGAAGTTGTGTTACGTGAGGGCTGTTTCTCAGACGGAGCTGGACTGCCTGCCAATGGACTGGTGTGAGTGTCAGTTTTGCGGAAAACGGAGACGGGTCAGTACCGAACCCGGATTGTAGTTAGTGTGAGCGCTGGGTTAGGTTGAAGTAATGCCTTTTTAATTAATCACTAGTCATTTTTTGAATCTAGTATTTGAGCAATATAATGGCATTAAAGGCATTCACTTTGTCTTGCTGCTCCCTGTAAATTCTACCAAGCTGCTGGTGCAAATGGGCACAAATTCCAATGAACATCAACAACCAGGCTACAAGACTGCAAAATGAGGAAAGAGATAGATTTTAAATGTAAACGACCTCCCGTCCCCTCCTGATTGGACCGAAAAGCCCCTCCTTGGTCCCAGTGCACAGGAAAGCTCATCTCAATGGTCCACACAAATCCTGCAAGGGAGGCTCTTTAGACAAAATATAATTCATTTAAATTACTTACTTTACATCAAAATCCAGGTACAGACTTTCTATTATACAAATTCTATTAAATTTGTAATACATTGAAACTCACAGACCATCATGACAGTATTTGCCATAAAGTGTACACACCAACAGCGGCCATCTTGAGTGTCCAATTAACCTAATCCGTAGTAATTTGTCTTGGAAGAAATTGCTTGATTCGAAATCAAATATATTTTTAACTAGTCATCATGTATATCTTTTATTTTTTCCCTGTGTGTAACTCATATCTGTCTAATGTAGATTTTGCCGTTTCGAACCCGAGTGCTGCGCGCTTTGGCCAAACCACTCGACGATAAGAAGAGGCTGGTCAGAGGGGAAGCCGTTCAGGCCAGAACGGAATGGTAGTCACCTGATCGACAATTTATATTTTCACAATCCAAAGTACTGTTATATGATGTTTAACTGTGTCATATCTCTTTCTAGGTTTCTTTTAGGAAGTCCTGGGGGGAGTTGATTCTTGCCGGCAAAGAGAGGGGGGCTTTTTACTTGACAACTTAATTTTCTGATGCCATTCTCTCTTTTTAAACACATTTCTGGCCTCATGAATGTTGCAGTAGCTGGTCTTTTTTTTTCTTTTTCAAATAGACGCACAAAAACAGCACATGTAATTTCTATCTGTATCTATCTAACCATTATGTTCATGTTTTGTTTTGTTTGGTAAGGCAGACCAATGGATGAAATAGAAGTCCTTTTTATGTTTGAGAACTAATACCATAATGAAAAGTGCCAACACATGAATGCAGTGATCAGCTGAAGCCACGCACTTGTCCATCTGCGTTTGTCACTCTTGTATTAAATATGTAGCCATAATTATAATGTTGAGGCTGTAAACTGTCATCAACTTATGCCAAGGATTAACGAATGAAGACTTTATTTAATGTCAAGCTAAAGAAAAATACATTAAATACTTTATATCTGAACTGTCTCATCTGTATTGACTGTGTCTTATGTATTGTATGTCTGTCATCCCTAATCACTGTTTTTACTTTTGGGAAGGTGCCCCCTAATAAAACAATATTTACACTTTGTGGTGGGAGTGTTGGCTGTAAGGACATCCAGCCTCTTTTTGATCGCTTCTCACTACGGCACATTAAAAGTTGTTTTTAGCTGATTGATATTTTGTCCACAATGACAGAAGGAGCATGTACAGTACATTCTCAAACTGTTTTTGGCTCACTTTCCTAATGCATTTCTAACATCGTAATTCTTCAGTGATGAGTTCATCAGCACATTTCAGTTAGCGATACCGTCACAGTAATGTAAACCACAACAGTTCTGCGAGTTAATGACTGATGATAAAGGCTTTACAATTGCCAATTTCTGAATTCGCTTGGTTGTCATGGCTTACAGTTGCTTTTGGCAGTTAGAACAGCAGTCGGTGGGACAAATTCCTGTTACAGCTGCTTAGTTTTGCATTAAAGCGCTGCTAATTGTAATTGTATGAAATTGTGAAGCACTTTGAATTGCCTTGTGTATGAATTGTGCTCTACAAATAAATTTGCCTTGCCTAATGAAGGGAAAGAGAATCTTGCATAGCGCTTCTCATATGGCAGTCACACCCAAAGCGCTTCACACATGAAAGGGAGTGGGCTCATTGACTCAATGCTGATGGTGGTAAGCTACATTTGTAGCCAGTTTCCCCTGGGGTAGACTGACAGAAGCGAGCGAGGCTGCTGACATCTGCGCCAACGGTCACTCCGACCACCAACCACTCAGACATTGGGTGAAGTGTCTTGCCCAAGGACACAACAGGAGCCTGGATTCGAACCCCCAACCTTCCGCCCCCTCATGATATGAACGGTAGAAAAAGGAAAGGAATACATCGATCTCACTAAAACTTCCCTCACCATCAAAGCTATAATGTGAGGTCAGTATTTGTGCTGTATATTACTTTTCTTTACTGCCGTTCACATTATGAGCAGCCAGCTTCAATGCAAAACTATGCAATTGTAGCAGGAATTTGTCCCACCGACCACTGTTCTACCTGCTGAATGCAACTGGAAACCATGGCAACCAAGCTAATTCAGAAATTGGGAATTAGACTGGGCATGAAGGGAAGGACCCCACAAATGTGTACTTTTACCATAAAGGGAAAACAATGTATTCCACTAATAGAAAAAAATCTTTTAATTACAAACCAGAGACAAAAGCAGATTACCAAACAAAGAATTTATTTAAAATCCACTGGAGCACAGCTCCTCTGCTAAATAACAGCTTTACTCTGTTTATCCAGTTGGCAACTCTAGATTCACCTCAGTCCTAAGTGGGGCTGGGTACCGTTAAACGATTCCAGAATGGTATAGAATAATGTTTTTACGTATTAATGGTATTGAGAAAAAAGGTACCACAAAAATATTCTTTTAGAGCAAGTTAGATGCCTGACATGTCGAAACAGCACAAAAGGAAGTTACTTGGTTGTTTCAGCTCAAATAAATGATAAATGGAACAAAAGTCTTTTATGGAAAAAATAATTACTGTGTTTTAGTATTAACCTTTCCGACAATCAGCACAAATCAAGCGTCGGGGAAAGCACTGCTCTCCACCATTGAAATGCATTGGACTTTGAGTGAGTATCCTTTGGTTTGAGAGGGTCTTTGTGATGTCAATTTGTGATAAAATGTTGTTTGACTATATGACAACCTGCCTACAGAGGCAAAAGTGCCATATAAACAGATATTGGTTTTGTTTTCACCGACACTGGGTCGTGTTGCATTGGAGTCTATAGAGAAATGCCCGGATGTTCGGAAAGGTATCGAAGAAAAGTATCGCTCAGGTACTGGTATCGGAAAAGAAAATTGGAACAGTACCCAGCCCTAGTCCTAAAGATTGTTGAAACACATCAGATCCTGACGTCACTGCCTGATGTTCAAGAAAGCTCTTCGTGGTGTGGAAAGGCACACAGTCTCCTGGTGTGTATTAAGACATGTTTAAGATGGAGAAGGTGCAGTTTCTTTGCCCTCATTGGCAAATGAAATGATATTCATGACTTTAGAGAAATGTATATAAAACAGTAACATTGGTCTGATATGATGCAACCCAGCAGCATCTTGTAGAAAATTCAGCACTTCATGTATTCAACTTTGTGGCACTAATGGGTAAAGGGCTTTTCTATAAGAATCACAAGTTCATATTTGTGTAGTACGAGTGGATATGATAGAAATAACTGCAGCCTCTAACTTAAACACAGGTAAAAAAAAACAGTATGACACGGCCATGTCATTGGAAATGCTGGAGCAGTCTTTGATATGTTCTTTGAGGAGGTCAGATGGCCATGGGGTCTTTCCTGGTGAAGACACAGTCCCACACGATGCCGTCTCCTTGAGGGGGGTGAGCGGAGGGCAGCATCACCCGGCTCAACCAGTGACTGAAACACAAGCACATTGAAGACTTGCTGCCAGACACACACAAAAAAACACAGTTTAGATCAGCTCACCTTCTTTTTTCCACACCAAACAACAACTTCCAGTTATTTAGTCTCCCGTGATAATATGGATTTCTGAACACCTACCAACAGAAGTATAAACGTTGATATTTTGAGCATATTTCAGCCAGCTGGTTTCATCATGCGTCCTTACCCTTCCCCTCTCTTTGAGTCTTTTGGCCTCTTTCTTGTTGATGTGGCGCTCCACGCTGGTCTCTCCTCTGGAGATGAGCATGGCGTGCCACAAGGTAAGTCCCCCCAGAGCTACTGCCACAGAGCTGCACAAAAAGATCAGCACATAGTCTTTTTTTTTCACATCTCACTTTTAGTAGACAAATTAGTTTGCTTTAACCTACTTACTATTACATCGTAGGCAAAAATTCTTCAGTCTTCATCTGTACTCTGTAGTTGAAGTGTAAGACGTTTTGATCTTCGTCCAAAGATCGTCATCAGCTTAATAACGACTTGAGCACGCTGTGGGTCTCTTAAGAGTAAACCAGAAGGAGGAGTTAACCTCTAAGTCCCTCCTCTCTTGGTGCTAAAGGTAGGAAAACATCTTAGTCTATTCATACTTAATATTATAGTATAATATTGTCTCACCCTGGGCTATGTTCTAAGGACAATAAGACAATACAGAGGTAACAAGCCATATTAAGTATGAATAGGCTAAGATGTTTTCCTACCTTTAGCACCAAGAGGGGAGGGACTTAGAGGTTAACTCCTCCTCCTGGTTTA
>OMNZ01119690.1:0-11197 GCA_900303255.1 Lesueurigobius sanzi
AGTTGTTTTGTAAAGAGGCATGGGCTAAACTTTCAGTCTCTAGATGTGCAAATCTTAGAGTCATACCCCAAAAGACTTGCTGCTGTTATTGCAGCAAAAGGGGGTTCCACAAAGTATTAACTCATGCTGTATGAATACTTGTGCATGCCAGACTTTTCGGTTTTCTATTTTTTGAAAAATAACAGAATCATGTATCATTTTGCTTTCACTTCACAGTTGTCTGTTACTTGTGTGAACTTTCAGTAAAAAATTCAAAATAAAATATTTATGTTTATGGTTGTAAAAATGACAAAATGTGCAAAAGTTCCAGGTGTATTAGTACTTTCGAGAGGCACTGTATATGTGACTTTTTCGGCTCTTTTTGCTAAAAAGGTTCCTGACCCCTGCTGTATGGGCTTCTAAAGTGGAGATTTGGTTGCATGAGTAAAATAAAAACCTCATTTGGAGAAAAGAGGCTTTAAAGTTCTGTAACGTGTGTTCATGCACATGTTATAGTAACAGTACAGAATAGCTGGCATCTCGGAAATGACCATAATGAATATATATGTCCATATGGACATAATATGGTCCATATATGTCCATATATGGATTAAGGCATCTTGTTGCCAAACAAGTCTGTATTTGTGAATGGATACACGTGTGCACTGTGACTTCCTGATAAAGTGTGACGGGACAAAACGTCATAAAATAAACTTTGAAAAGGGTGAGTGAGGTCCACGTTTCACTTTGACATTAAAACTGAGATGTTCAGACACAAAACTAGATACAAATCTCAAAATAGACGACTACATGAAAAATCTCTGTTGTCACCTGCTGTGTCTCGTCTTTGGGGCCCAGGAGCGACACTTCACAATGCAATAGTGGACTATTCCCATTAGTGGCCCATTAGTGTGTTAAGATAAGATAATACTTTATTGATCTCACAATGGAGAAATCACTGTTGATTAAACACTTCAGCATTGTGGTGTATTTGAACGACATTTGTTTTTGAGTTAGATGAAAGCAGATGAACTCACTAATGCATTCTATCGTTGCCTGGTTCCAGACCCCGCTGTTGTCACAGATGGAGGTGTAGGTGCCGGTCCAGCTGTGGTATCCAGCCTGACATCTGTACATCACAACACTGCGATTCTGCCAAACCACCTCCGAATGGGCCAGAGAGGGCACAGGGCCACACTTCGCTGAAAACACAAAGTAGTGTATACAATTGGAGTTGGAGCAGATATTTGTTTCTTTCTTTCTGTGATAATTACCTTACCTTCTCTTTTAATGTTGAAAATATTTCTCGCACACTGTCTTACTTGCAACACCAGTGTTCCTTTATTTCATGCACGTTGCATGAAATAAAGGAACACTGGTGTTGCAAGTAAGACAGTGTGCGAGAGATTTTTTCTGTGCATATTTCATCCTATGTGGATTCTCCTACGCACCTGTTCACACAAGGGATGTGCGAAGTAACCTATTTCTAAATGTTGAAAATATTAAAAGACAAAGGACAGGATGGTGTAGCGCGTCGTAAGACAGGCACTTGAGGGCCATATTAACAACACTATTTCCAATAATGAGTTAAAGAGGGGCCAAAAGGTTTACATCTAAGTCAATGGGCACTTCCGGCTTCCGGAAACAACCGCGTATGCTAGCATGGCTTCAACTAGAGGTAGCCAATTATATCTCCATCAATACACTCTATGGTCATAACATGCAAGATTTCTTTTCCCCTCGACAATTGTACAGTATGCTCTCATTTCATGACCCATGTAAAACCTGATCAAATTGCAGGTGCAGGGTTGGCCATTTTAAAACAAATGTGAGGGCAATTCACTAATGCTAACCAGAATATTTCAGCCAGAAACAGGGGTCAAGGTAACCCTGCGCTGCAAGATGAATTCTTTCAAGATTTGTGATTTGCTAATGAAATTTGCACTGTAATATCAATGTGGCTTTTGCCAGGTTCGGGTCAAGGGATTTGATAAAGAGGTAATCCTCACTTTATCGGTCTTAATGTTGTCTGCCCTACAATCAGGTTCATTGTACTTTAGGGCTGAACAATATAAGCAAAAACACTCAAATGTCAGCTAAGTCAGATGTGGATATTGTGTGTCACATAATTGTTACTAACTATAATTTGTTGACGACACATTGCACAGCCCTATTGCAGTCTTGATAGCTGCTCTACCTTTGCAGATCAGAGACACTTGCCCCCATTGTCCCGCGTTGGAGCACGTAGACACCTCTCTCTCGGGGTGAAATCCTTCGACACATTCGTATCGCGCCACACTGCCCGGGTTAGTGGAGCCGTCCCATCCAAGGTTAGTGTTTGGGACAAGCAAAGGCGGCTCACAACTGATCTCTGCTCACAGCAACACAGTTAGTGCACAACCAAGCATCAGCAAAGAGCAAATCAGCAGTATTATAATAAGCATGTTAATATACAGCACGGTGTAAAAGTTTATTGTGTGTTTTAAGAATTTTGGAAAGGTAATTAATAAGGCAATGCAGGTCTTTAGGTGGTTCATGTTCAGTGTGAAATAGTATATCTCGATTAGTTTAAATATCTCAAATTCAGTAGATTAAGCTCAACCAAGATTATTCCACTTGTCCCGGGATGTTTTAGGCTTTTTTCAATACATTGCAGTTTATTTCGTTCAAGTTATTTGGCAATGGAGTGAGAGAAAATGCACATGTCAAGCGGGATTAACTGAAAACCAGTCTGAGGCGTCAAAAAACAAGCCAACACTGCAAAAAATATATATCTTGAAAGGTTAAAATGACTATACTTATCAGTAGGGCTGAAACAACTCATTGATTCTCATCGACAATGAATCAATTGAAATAATTCCCAATTCAACTAATTTAAACTCATTTGAGACTTATTTTTTGTAGTGTTGAAGTGATACTTTGACAACCAACAGAGCATTTACAAATAAACAATAACTTGGCATATTATGTGTTCTATTATGAAATCTAACCAGTGCCTTGGTAGAGGTCTATGCAGATTCCCCTTCTACAGGTATATCATTTTACAGTATTTTGTGTAAGTTCCTTCTCCGCAAAAAGTGATATCTTGCTAAGTTTAAAAATACTTCAGAATCTTTGACCTTATTTAGAGTAATTTTGACTGTTAAATAAATGAAAATATGTACAATGCAATAAGTATTTTTGCACTTAACCATATAATTCCAAGTACATTTAGATTTATTATCTAATTTTACATGCAAAGTTTCTCAGTTTTAGTGCAAAAGTCCTTGTTCCATTGGCATTATCTACTTATTTCAATAAAGGTTTAATTATTTTTAGATCACTTTTGTTCATGACGTTTCTTAAAACACTCCTTGACTTTTACACAGCGCCACAACTTTTACACAACCTTCACATGTTAGTCCAATGTCCTCCCAAAGTCCATCCCCGTCACATTCAGAGGCATTATTCAGACTGTGGGTGTAATATCCTTCTTCACACTCATAGTAAACCGCAGCACCAACACTCGTCGCACCGTCCCATATCGTTTTAGCGTTGGCTTTGTCCGCAGGCGTCCCACAATGTATTTCTACACAGAAGGAATCATATGATACACTTTGGCTTGATTGAAATGTAGTAATGAAATATGAAACATTATTTGAATATGGTGGACCTTTTCATCTTCAGTTTAAGAGGATTATGCATATTATGAAGTTAAGACGACTTCTTCATCATGATTTAGTCCATTTCATTAATTGATCAAACACTCAGGTGAATATTGTTTTTTTTTGAGTATATTATATATATAAAGTATTTTATTGAGTATTTTTTCTTGCAATTTCATAATATTACTGAAACTATGTTACAATTAAATTTAAGCTAGGACTGCACGATTTTGACAAATAACCTAATTGCATATATTTTTTTTGGACAAAAATTTGTTTTTTAATTCACTACCGTTACTGTATTTTCCGGACTATAAGTCGCAGTTTTTCTCATAGTTTGGCTGGTACTGCGACTTATACTCAGGTGCGACTTATTAATTAACCTCTTAAGCCCTGCTGTGTATACATATCCTCTGAAGGCTTTAACAGCTTGTAAAATGTCTAAAATGTTCATATTGCTCTCATATGATATGAATGTCTGTGGGGAGACTGTAGATGTGAAAATTTTCAAGAAAATCATAGTGGGCCTGAGTAACTGAGGTTGAAAGACAGAAAATATGAATTCAGCCTAAAAAAAACACACATTACAGCAGGTCAGCAGCTTGTTTACATTGTAAAGAAGCAAATAAACATCATAAATAGTAACTACAGCTAATTATTGACTTTTTACCAACTGTTTATCTCTGTAACAATAAATAATTTAAAAGTTATTGAGGTTTCGATTTAAAATAGTCTAGGCAGAATCCCATTATAATAAATAGGGCACAATTTGGCACTTTTTGGCCCAAAAAATTCTAATTTGTAATTTGTAATTGAAAATGTTGGATCCTATTTATATATTTGGTCATAAAATACAGTTTTTTCCCTGAAAAAAAAATAGGGCTTAAGAGGTTAATATGTTACGTTAACATGCCAGACCTGTATTCAGTTTGTTCTTCGTGAAGCTGAATAACCATCAATGTGTTACGTTAGCATACCGTACACCTATTCAGCCTGTTGTTCTCTATTCTATTGTTGTTATTATAACTTGCCTTTCAAGATGAAATGTCTGTTCTTGGTCTCGGATTTTGTAAAATAAATTTCCCACCAAAAATGCGACTTATAGTCCAGTGCGATATGTTTTTTTCTTCTTCATTATGCATTTTTTGGCTGGTGCAACTTATAGTCTGGAAAATACGGTATATTATTATGTCTGGGATGATATGGCAATTTTGTCTCATGATTAGCTTATTATTGTGATTCATTATATTATCATGGTAATTGTTGCAAAATGTCTTATGGTGAATTGAGTTTCATTTCTGCTGTAGCTGGACTGACAGTGTGCGCTTTGTTTAGCCATTATCTTCATAAGCGATGAAAAAATGCTCATCGCGATTACAGATATTATTGTTTATTATCACAGCCCTAGTATTATACAGTAGTTTTAGGCAGGTGTGAAAAAATTATATAAATGATTGTTCATCATCATCAATTTACAAAATGCAAAGTGAGCGAACAAAAGAAAAACCTAAATCAAATCAATATTTGGTGTTACTGCATTTGCCTTCAAACCAGCATAAATTCTTATACTGTAGATAGACTTGCACAAAGTCAGGGATTTTGTTTGTGGAGTGTGTCTGGGATTAGAGGAGAGGAGAGAAAGAGGAGAGTGGAGGAGAGAGAGAGAGAGAGTGTCTGGGATTAGAGGAGAGGAGAGAAAGAGGAGAGTGGAGGAGAGAGAGAGAGAGTGTCTGGGATTAGAGGAGAGGAGAGAAAGAGGAGAGTGGAGGAGAGAGAGAGAGAGAGTGTGTCTGGGATTACATGAAGAGACAGAAGGATGTGAGGAAGCCTATACATCCACAGAAGATATATCTGTGGTTAGCTCTCCAAGATGTTTGGGACAACCTACCACCAGCCGAGTTCCTTCACACACTGTGTACCTAGAGGAAGATGATGCTGTTTCGAAGGCAATGGGTGCTCACCACCACACCGTCAATATTGACTTGATTTCGATTTCTCTTTTGTTCATTCACTACATTTTGTAGAAAATAAATTCTTAACACTTCCTTCCATTTAGTTTACAGCATTTTTTCAAACCTGCCTGTATCTTTTGCACAGTACTGTATACTTCTAAAACTGCTGTTATACATTGTGGTACTAATTATTATGTTTCAGCTTCATGAAACGCTGGAGACACAAGGCAGCCTTTAGGGTTACGTTATTGCGATGTCCAATCAATATCAATAAATTGTGCAGCCCTAATTCAATACCATAACCAGATGACAAAGATGAATGCGCTTTTCCACAATAAAATGGTATAAATGGTCTCTTCTTTTCCACACTGTTCCAATAACGTACGTATTGAGTCTGTGAAAGTCATATTCACCTTGACAGACAACAGCCGCTTTCTCCCATCGTCTATTTTCCAGACACAATGACACACTTTTATTCCCAACACTTCGATATCCAAAGTGACATTGATAAAGAACCGACGATCCCAAACTGGACTGTCCATCCCACAGCATTATTGTGTCAGGGACCACATAAGGTAGACCGCAGTTAATTTCTAAAGAGATATCAATCAAAAATGTCAAATATCAAACATAAAATTGAATGCTAAAGTAAGCCATAAGTTTAATCAACATGTTACCTTCACACAAGATGGTTGCATTGGTCCAATAACCATTCATTGTACAGAGAGACACATTGCTGCCTTTGAGGTGGTAAAATCCAGGTTTACAGAAATACATGACTGTGCTTCCTGGTGTCAGGCTGCTGTTCCACATGTGGCCAGTGTGGGGCAGCACAGGAGGGGCCCCACATAAAATCTCTAGGTCAGAATATCACAACAATAAGTAATACAGCTAAAGGAAAGATCAAAACGTTTAGAGGAGATCACAAGATAATGTTATAGGAGAAGATTTTGGATTGGTTTAGTTGAAAATACTCTTTAGTCTAACACAGGGGTTGGCAACCACCATCTCCAGAGCCACGTCAGCTCTTTAAAGCCTCTGGTGCTGCTCTTTTCATCTTTGATGGAAATAATCCCATACGTGTTTTTATATGAGTGATGAGCGGCCATAGTACTAGGCTACATCTGAGCCTAGGCAGTAATCTTTTCAAATTTTATACCAGATATCCTGCCCGATACTTCCTTCTAATACAACTTAGCTTTCCCCATAGCGTTCAGCTAATGAAGCCAATTCATGCTAGCAGTTTAGCCGTTTTGTACCACCATGTGAAATTTTTGGAGCTTAATTCCAAATATGGCATGTGCAGTTACGTTCTCATGGCAACCACAGAGCAAGAAGGCACCTGATTGGCCAGTTACTTTTTGTTAATATCAATGGAAAGTCAATAGGACCATGCCCCCGTATGCTAACTGGCTTCATGGAGGACTATAGCCAGTTGTACCTCCATTATTATATACACTCTATGATCAGCATATCATTAAAAATGTACGCATTGTTGTTTGAAGATAAAAATACTATTGCGGGTTGCTCTTTGAAACTTTTGGTTTGATATGGGCTGAAGTGGTTCTTTGATATAAGGGTTGCAGACCCCTGGTCTAGCATATTCTCTCAGTCTGGGGTCCCGGGCCCTTGGTGGGCCTCAGAGACAAAGTTTGTCTATAAAACATTTGAGAAAAACAAAAGGAACTTACTGCTTAAATTTAGCCTACAGTCACTGCTATTTAGTTATTTTATATGCAATGTTAAGATGTAAAACATTACAAAATGTTTGAATAAGCTTCTGTAAATGAACTCTTTGAAATGTACCTTTACATGACAGAGTCGGCTGTGTCCATTCACCGTGTTCATTACAAACAGATGTATTACGCCCCCCTCGGTCATAAAAGCCATATTTACAGTAATATCCAACAGTACTTCCAGGAATAGAGTTCCCGTCCCACACTTGAAGTGAATTCTCGACTTTGGGAGGGTTTCCACACAAAATCTCTAAAAAAAATTACCAAAACACTTTCAGCATTGAAATCCAGATTCACAGATCTCAAGAACAGTTAAACTCTGAAAAAGAAAATGCTATTATCATTATCATTATTATTATTATTATTATTATTACTATTTTTTTTTATTAATTTTGGTGAGTCTGACAGTAAACTTTCACACAATAAATAATCCCTGAACAAACTATTAAAAACTGAAATTATCGCAAAAATAATCAATGCAATTATATTTAAGATTTCCCCCTTTTTTTTCTACTTTTGCATTTTTTGTTTAATTTTCACTTCCTTATTCCACATGGGCACAGAAGTGACATAGGTAAGGGTAAACAATTCATGGTTGCCATGCCAACCATATTACACCAATGAGAAATCCTTGAACTTTCTTGACGTAAAACTAATAGTCGGGGAGCCAAAGTCTCAAAAGCTCAATAAAATGGGTTGAACCTGGCATCGTCTTTAGAGAAATTCAGGGGGCATTAACGCCACCCTCCTTGGTGGTTTTGTGAACAGTAACTATTAGTATTATTTTTGCCTTACGCAAGTCCTTTAACCCAGAAATGTAAGTATCAGAATTGTGACAGGCTCAAACTACAAATGTTTCTTAAATCACACCATATCTCCCTTTCTGGAGAGAAGATAAACAGTGACTTTGAGGATATCAGCCTCTGTTTAGCTTGGGATTTCTTAGGAACAGAGGCATGTAGAAATAAACGGTTTTCACCCACTGACAGTTGAGAGTCTCACCTTTCAAACGAGCCATAATATGTGTCTATAGCTATAAGATAGAATATGCTGTGGTGCTACAAAGCTCATCAAAAATGGTTTAAGTTGCTGGCATTCTATGGCTAAGTTCTGAAAACAGTGCGGCACACACTGAGTTAAATCATCACAGATCCAATGATTTTGGTTGGATTTTTAACACTTTTTTCTGTGGAATGAGTATACAGTTTGTTGAAAAGAATAACCATAACTTGGTGGAATAATTGATTGCCAAGGAAGTAAAGATGAAAATATCATAAAAAAGTGAGAAAATTAGTCATTTTTTTGCATTAAATTGATGTAAAATCAAGTAGAAATGTGTTTTAAGAGTTATTTTTTCAGTGGATGTTGTCAGCACATGTGTTCTATGTATCTCAAATACATTTATTGACCGCCTACCCAACCCACTAAAGATTTGAGGGAAAAAAATAGTTTTTCACATTTTTCTGATAAAAATACAGGTTGCCTACACTAAAATGGCCACAATTTTTTTTTCACGATATTTCCAGCAGAGCAGACCTTCCAATTATTGGTCCTTAGGGTCAAAGTTAACAGAAAAAACACAAATAAAAAGTATAACAGACGATGCCAGGTTCAACCCATTTTTGAGACTTTGGCTCCCCGACTATAACAAAGTGAAAAATAAGCATCACAAAAAGTTGCTTTTTTTTCAGTGAATCACCAGTGACTTCAGAAAACAAAATTAGATCCAAAACAAGGCTTAAATGGAACCAAATGGAACCACTAAACTCGGAACTGAACTTTTGCACACTTATAAGTTCCCATCATTATTATTATTATTATTATTATTATTATTATTATTATTATTATTATTATTATTATCATGCATTTTCTTGCTTTAGTCAGAGTTTGTAAAAAGGTGCAGATCTTAGTCAGATGGACGACTTAATTTATTTATTTATTTAATATGGACATAACAATAACATTGGACGGACCAGATGCATTGTTTTAAGTGTTATAGCACATGTGCTAGTTTTCAACACTAGTCCACAGGGGGCTTTTAAATTGCAAAAGATAAAATACATTTCATACAAGATCACAGATTTGTGAAATAGTGGTTTCTTGCCATACGAACATTTCAATCACACATTTCCAGTATAGTGTGCGGCTCTAGTTGACAGTATACCTTGGCAGAGGACAGCTGGGACATCCCATTGTCCTGTAGCGTTACAGTGAAACCCACTTCTCGTCTCCACATTTCGATATCCAGAAATACAGCGATAAACCACCTCTGATCCCACTCTGCTGCCACCGTCCCAGAGCGTCTGAGAGTGCAGCCGGACGGGAGGAGGCCCACAGTTCACCTCTGAGGCCAAAACACAAACTCGGCCCAGTCAAAGGCTTAGAACAGGCAGGTAATTAGTAAGAAGGCAGAAGGAGTATACGGGGTCAAAACTGCAATATATTTGGGTTTTTGCTCAGTAATATCCTTTGAATGACAATATTTCCAATCTTTGAGAAGATAGGAAATGGAAAGGAGTTTCTTCAGCTATTAATCAGGGTCTGCAATGAGATAAGTTAATATATGCTCTAGAAATACATTTAAAAATATGTAACTTATGTGTTTTTCTGATTTCAACATTATTTACAGCCCTTTGAGACATAACATAGTCCAGTTTAGATCTATTTTAGAACCTTAAGATGATTAATTTGATCTTAATCTAAGCCTCCTGATACTTGGAGGAAACTTCAAAGATTTAAAGACTGTTTTTTGGGGACAGTTAGGTTTGCAGCAGCAGAACACACACAGCCATTTACATGCACATAATAATAACAATAGAAAAAAGCGCAAAAAGGAGCAATTAGACAATGATTAAAAACGACCACTGGGATAAAATTGTTTGTAAATCTATTTTCCTACATTTGGGCATTACAAAAGTAACTAGTTACAGAAATGTATTACTTTTTTTCAGTAACTGAGGAATATAATATATTACTTAAACAAAATACAGTAATATATTAGTCATTACAATTTCAGTAACTCGAGTTACAAGAGCAAATCCACCAATTAAGATGTTAAGTTGAATACTGCTGTAGAAGAAGATCTGTGGTGACTTATGGAGCCAACACATAAGAGAATGGAGACGACTGAGGAAAAGGAAATCTTTGATTACACTTCAGCTCGGTGGCATTATTCTCTCTATTTTCAGTTTATATTTTGCTAAAAGTAAGTCAAAGTAGTGTATACTCAGTAGTAACATTTTTGAAACAGTAATATGTAATACAAACATATTACATTTTTAAAGCTAGTAATACAGAATATATTACAATTTGCCCAACACTGCATTTGAGGACAGTGAGTCAAATGTTTTATAGGGTTGGTATGAAGCTAGGAAAGCATCTTCTAATGTTTAAATCCATGTCTGCATTGTTTTCCAGAATAATTACTGTAGTATTAACCAGTTGCCAGAAAACTATTTATAATGCATTGTGTCAGATCTGTGAGCTAATCACGTTTGCTAATGCTTCGTTAGCATTTTAGGCAAAATACATGCTAATATATATTCTATGCCTTAAGTTGTAGCAGTATTTTGTGCCCTGTGGTTGTAGCAGTCGCTGTTACAGTGAAAAAAGTGAGGAAACTAAGGTAACTGAGCTTGGGAGCTCAGGTCAGGTTCATTTTGACATAGTTTATCCAAATGGCGGTGAGTAGTAGGTGTGACAGTTTTGGCCACTTAAAAACGCATTACCTCTTATTTATTTTAGTTTGGTTAGTTATGTGTAGGTTCTCAGTCGTACAGGAGTTGTCCATCGTAGGCAAAAATTCTTCAGTCTTCATCTGTACTCTGTAGTTGAAGTGTAGGACGTTTCGATCTTATGTGGTACTAAAAGTAGGAAAACATCTTAA